>JACCGJ010000737.1:120960-156662 GCA_013407085.1 Atriophallophorus winterbourni
CAATGGTAAGAAAGTTAATTTTTTCGCGCAATGTCACACAGTAATGAAGTTTCATTTAGATTGCATCGAAATAATCAAACGAAGAGGATGCAATTAATTCTGGAGCAGAGATTGAAAAAAAGAAAATAACATAAAAAGTTATGAAGGAAATGGTGCGTTTGAAGATATAAATGTCACAGTGAAAATAAATTTTCGAAATAAAGAAAGTTCCTTCATATATATATATATATATATATATATATATATATAAATTGACTTCTTCGGAATGTTGGTGGGTGTGATTGAAGAAAAGCACATAAAAATCCGAAGTTAAATTGAAAAAAAAATTAGAAAATGGAGGGGATAAGGGGAGATTGTGGTTTAAAATTGCATGAGGTTTGGGCTGGTTGTACGATCCAGGAAAGTCGAAGAATTGTCTAATAAGGCGAACCAGAACTGTTTGCCAGTATGGATTTCAGTTCATGTAGAAGAATCAGTCTTACGCGGAAGTAGCAAGGATCTGTATCGGAGTTGGTTTTGGAGTCGGAGGTACTGGAAAAAAATTAAAAGTATTCTCTTCACCATCATGGTGAGAGGTTGGCATTGTGAAATAGTACATTTATTATAAACGATAAAAAAAGATCACAAAAAACAATATTTTTGGCATTTTTAGCGTTTTTTTCTTTTTTTGTTTTTATAATAAATACGTTATGGTAAAGCATGTTTTTATGCATAAATAGGTTTAATGTAAGCAGATTACGGTTGAGGATATGGTAATATGTTAAAAATGATCATAAAACGCACGGTTACGATGAAGGTTTGTAACAACATATCTAAGGTCCGGCAACCTGACACTTGAATGGCCAGTTATCCAGAGAATACTATAAGACCTCATGATATACTAATATGGTGAGAGGTTATCATTGTAAAATAGTACATTCATTATAAACGATAAAAAAGATCACAAAAAAACAATATTTTTGGCATTTTTAGCGTTTTTTTCTTTTTTTGTTTTTATAATAAATACGTTATGGCAAAGCATGTTTTTATGCATAAATGGGTTTAATGTAAGCAGATTACGGTTGAGGATATGGTAATATGGTAAAAATGATCATAAGACGTACGGTTACGATGAAGATTTGTAACAACATATCTAAGGTCTGGCAACCTGACACTTGAATGGCCAGTTATCCAGAGAATACTATAGGATTTCATGATATACTAATATGGTGAGAGGTTATCATTGTAAAATAATACATTCATTATAAACGATAAAAAAGATCACAAAAAAACAATATTTTTGGCATTTTTAGCGTTTTTTTCTATTTTTGTTTTTACAATAAATACGTTATGGCAAAGCATGTTTTTATGCATAAATGGATTCAATGTAAGCAGATTACGGTTGAGGATATGGTAATATGGTAAAAATGATCATAAGACGCACGGTTACGATGATGATTTGTAACAGCATATCTAAGGTCCGGCAACCTGACACTTGAATGGCCAGTTATCCAGAGAATACTATAAGACCTCATGATATGCTAATATGTGAAGAAAGATGTTGAATTAGAAACCTGGGATCCCATGGGAGTATAGAATATCTAGAGAAGAGTTTATCTTAAGGATTTGGGATAGTGAGTGAACAGTAAGGGTTTCTACAAGAGTTTTAAATTTCCCTGTAGATGTGCACATACGGAAATGAAGAGGAAGGGAATTCCAAAGTTGCGCATATCGAACTAAGAAGAAGTTACGTCTAACTTTAGTGCGAGACATAGGGATATTCAACAGCCTTGTTCGATTACGCAGATCATATCGGATATAATCGTGGAAGCGCATGCCAGACTGGAGCTTAATTCGTTGCTGGGTAATGATTCGAAAGAAAAGAAGCAGATTCAGACGAATTCTGCGTAGCCATAGTGGGTCGACATTCAGCAAATTACACCTTTCAAGATAAGGCAAGGGGTTTGAATAGCCCAAAGTTATTTTGCTGAATGTACGTTGAAGTCTCTCTAAGAGAAAACAATCACGCCTACCCATGTGAGAATAGATGATATTACAATAATCGAGAATTGGTAGGACCTTCATCTTATATAATGCTATTTTACTCTCGCGTAAGAGGAATTTATGATTAATTAGGCTAAAGTTTTGTCTTGCTTTCGCAATGAGGTGTCTAGCTTGTTCATTAAAATTGAGAGAAGAGGAGTATCTAAATCCAAGGTCCCTAATTTCTGCAGAAGGTGTGATGGTTGAGCCATTTATCGTGAGTGTGTTAAAAGGGATTAAACAACGTAATCCCATATATTGTGTCTTAGAAGCAGAAAATTCTAATCCCCATTGTGAGCCCCAGCTAGATAGAGAGGCAAGATCACGGTTAAGGGATATCAGAGCCTGTGACACTTCACCAGGAGGAGATGTTATGACGACTTTTATGTCATCTGCGAAGATAAATAGCTTAGAGTGATCTACAACATTTTGTAGATCATTAACATAGATAAGAAAAAGAAGTGGACCTAGAACGCTGCCTTGAATTACGCCACTTGGAAATGGCTGATTAGTTGAGGTAACTCCATTAACGTGAACCGAAAAGGTGCGATCAGATAGAAAAGAACGGAACCAGCTCAATAAAGGCCCATGGATACCTAAACATGATAACTTCAAAAGGAGTAGCGTATGAGGAACCCGATCGAAAGCTTTGCTTATGTCCAAGAATACAACAATCACTGCTAGTCCTTGTTCAAGGGAAGCCGTTATGAGATATAAGTATTCTAACTGGCAGGTTACACAAGACTTTTGGCTAAGGAATCCATGTTGGACTGGAGAGAACGCATCTGGACCAAGGTAGCCCAACAAAGAATTTTTGACTAACCTTTCAAATAACCTAGACAGAATAGGATTATGATTATTAGGGCGATAATTCGTAACGAGGTTCGAATTACCAGATTTCAAACGTGGGATAATAACAGAGTGTTTCCAATGAGTTGGAAAAATTCCACATTTGAGAGAAATATTGAAAAGATTTAATAAAAGTAAAGGAAAGTCTTCATTGTCGTTGTGTAAGATGGCTGAAATAAAACCTACATCATCAGGCTTATAAGAGATTTTACTTCGACGAGAAATGTCTTTTACTTCTTGTACAGAAAAAGTAAAAGAATCAATAGTATTTAAGGGAGTGCTATTGTTTGCTGGTGGATGGTAAGGGGTGTTATTGAACGAGCTGCTGAAGAATAAAGAGAAAGCCTGACTTATTGTGACCGCATCAGAAGTGACTATTTCTTTATCATCTTCGTGGTATATTATGGAGGGAATATCATGTGTTGACCGGATACACCTGGTCTTCGAAAGGTAATTTAATGATTTCGTCATTGAGTCACTGCTTAAAGCCTTTCTTTCTTGGCGTTTTAGAAGACGAATCTTGACATTTGAAAGAGAGTTACAGAGTTCTTGTCTGCGCATAACCGAAAATAAATCTAACTTATGGTTCACAGAAGCAGAAAGTCGAGCTATATTTTTCTCCAGAAGGTTTATTGGGTTCCGCTTACGCTTCCTTATATGAGAGGAAGACGAACTTCGAAGACATGCTGAGATGTTATCATGAAAAATCGAGGAGATGCGCTTGAAGTTTGAGGAAAGAAAGAATTCTGTCCAGTCGTAGGTTCTAAGAATATTCGAAAACTTCGTCCAATTGATATGAACTTTCTCATCTTTGCGTATATGCGCTGGTTTTTGCGAAAGACGAAAACGCAAGTTATCATATTATGGTCGCAACCGGGTAGTGAAGTTAAGATTTCAACGTTGGTGGGATCAGTGCCTAAAGTAAAAATCAAATCTAAAACGCTGGACAGCCTCGTAGGCTTCTTCACAGATTGTGTGAAACCTAAAAGATGAATCGTTTTGCAGAAGGATGAAAATTTATTTGAAGAATGCGGGGAATTCCAGCAGGCGTGTGGCATGTTGAAGTCTCCAGCAATAATATTATTATTGAAGGGGGAAATGGACGCCTCAGTAAAAACATTTATAAGCTTATCAACAGTGAATGTGGATGGAGATGGCGGGTTATAAATGCATCCTAGGAGAGCATCAAGAGAAGGTAAGGAGATCCAAATTGAGTCGTCTAGATCATCTAATATACGAGAGCTATGTATTTCTGCTTGGAAATCTGTACTAACATAAATGAGAATACCACCACCACGAGTGTGGTTGCGGTCCCTACGAAACATAAAATAGTTGGCTAGTTCAAGTGAAACGTTGGGAACGTCATTAGTTGTCCACGTTTCTGTTATAAGAACTATTTCGTGTGGGTTTGAGAGGAAGAAATGTTGGAGGGTAGGGAGCTTAGAAGTAATTGACCGAGCATTACGTAAGAGAAGGCGAATTTTAGGATATTTAATATGCGTAATAGAAAACGATTTAAACGAGCTGTCTGAAATTGTCGGGGCTAATATGGGTAAGGGTTGTGGTAAAGGAAAGGAAAATTTCTATTGAGCCATATATGTTTTGAAATGGGTTTGTGTAAGCACTAAACGGATTCCCATTCATGAGGGGGCGCTGATCTAGAAGACGTGGAGCGTATTGAAGTGGAGAAGTGTAGGGTCTTGGAGGAGGATAGTAATAGGGCTGCTTGGGATGAAAGGGACTTTGCGGGAGGATAAGTGGATTAAGTGGGCCAGGTATAACCGGGAACCGTCTAGGTACGGGGTGATAATTACATAAGTCATTAGATGGATTATTTCCATCAAAATTACGCCCGACCGTATGGTTCCTAATGATGCGCGGTCCACCACTTAGTAAGGGTGAATTTGATTTGAAGACAGGGAGCACAACTTTTTTTGTGGCTTTAATTATAGGTCGAACTGAGGGCTGCAAACCTGCGGTGACGGTTTCATTAGTAAGGACATGGCTATTAGGGCCAGGTGTTAACATTGCGTCATCAATGTTCAACTTAGATTTAGATGTTGAAATGGAGGTACTTGAGATAGGAGTAACATCAGAAGTTTGAGTTTGAGTTACGGGTGCAGTAGCTGATGCGGAATTATCAACAACATCCAAGTCTATGAGGTTATCGATATCAGTTGAGCGTTTTACAACTTTAGAAACCTTGCGAAGGCACTTTCGTTGTAAAGGTGTGTTGTCAGGCTTGATCAACACATTAAAAAATTGAGGTAAAAGTTTTAATACTAGTTGGTTATTGATTATGTGCGACGCATAATTTTCGTCGGCAAATTTTATTAAAATCGGTGTATTACGACGATTGGGAGGTTTTCTGAGTCTAGTAAAAGATGCTGAGTCTATGGAGAAACAATATCGCGACAGAAGTATCTTTTTAAGATCAACTAAAGGATATCTGTCAGCCACGTTAAGAAGAATAAGATTTTTGGCACGGCTTCGACGCTGCTCAATTTCTGAGGTTAGCGACTCTATAAATCGACCCGTGCGTTGAAGTAAATCAGAGTCTAATACACAACTAGGGTCAAGTAAATGGTAAGAGGCTCTAAGATATTGCAAATTTTCGAAACCGTGGACAGCTTAGCCGTCACGGAATCGATCTTGTTTTCTAGGTTCTGTACCGTGGACAGAACCGTAGACATATTTTTGTCCAGAACAACCGAACATTTTTTTAGCTGAGATGTAGTACGGTATGCTGTTCTTGACGATTTCGAATGTTTGTAATGCGACATAATGATCCAGAATAAAATACGTAAATTGTGATAACGAGAATAATGACTTGCCAAATTTCGAACACCCGCGCTTAACAGAAAGTTAAATGGAGTACGTGCTATGCATCAAGGGATTTTGTAATGGAGTTCTTGGAGGAAGGAGTCGATTCTGTGTTTAAACACGGATAAGGAAGGAGCCGATACCACATCCTCTGGTAATTTGTTCCAAAGAGCAAAAACACGCACAGAGAAAAAGTACTTTCGGCATTTGCGTTGTAAGGGTGTGTTGTCAGGCTTGATCAACACATTTGAAAATTGTGGAACAGATTTCGAAAATTGTTGATTATTATATATATGCGACGCATAATTTTCGTCAACACATTTTACTAAAACAGGAGCACAACTACGGTTAGAAGGCTTTCTAAGTCTTATTACAGATGCCGAATCTAAGGGGAGGCCATATCCAGACATTAATAAATTTTTGAGGTTCAGCTAAGGGTATATGTCAGGCTACATTGAGAAGAAGAATATTTTTAGATAGGTTTTGACGCTGCTCAATTTCTGAGGTCAGCGACACTATGAATCGACCCGTTTGTTGAAGTAAATCAGAGTCCAACACGTAACTAGTGTCAAGAAGGTATGCTAGGGATTCTAATAGACTGCAAATTTTTGATACCGTGGACAGCTTATCAGCGACGGATTCGATCTTCTTTTCTAGGCTCTGTACAGTGGACAGAACCGTGGACATATTTCCATCAAGAACCACCGAACATTTTTTAATTGAGATGTAGTACGGTGTGTTGCTCTTGAAGATTTAGACTGCTTGTATTGAGACATGTCGACAGTATATAAAATAAGTATTCGTAACGCACATTAAAGACTTGCCAATATTTCGAACACCCGCGTTTTTACACTCTTATTCTTTTAAACTCTTTTTGTAATGGTCTGGTTTCCTAGCCCCGCACAGTGTCGAAGAGATACGGAGAGAGATCCAATCTCTAAAGCGACACAAAGCGCCAGGCCGCGACGAGCTCCACCCGTATTTTTAAGGAATGATGCGAGACAGTTGTAGTAGAATTTCACGAGATGTTATCAAACGTTTGGATTAATGACAATGTACTTGCTCCCTGGAGTGAATCTTTGATAATCATTCACTCACTCACCACCAGGTGACGATGGAGTGTATGCCGAACTGCTCAAGGCGAAAGCCGAAGAGACGCCGAAAGTTTTGCGAGACCTATTGCAGAACATCTGGGGTACTGAGCAGAAACCAGACGCCTTGCGTTCGGGTACTATAATCAAACTTTCCAAGAAAGGTGAATTGAGCTACTGCACCAATTGGCGAGGTATTACGCTTTTATCAGTCACGAGCAAATTATTCTGTCGCATCATTCTCCGACGTGTCTCCAATGCAGCTGAATTTATTTACGACAAGCGCAAGTCGTGTTCATTGACCAAATCTTTATGACAATAGACTGGATTATGATGGCAGGGTAGCAGGCATTTCATGGACCCCAGCGGGACCGCTAGAAGACCTGGACTATGCGGATGATGTTGCCCTCTCGGCATGCAAGATCAGTGACATCCAGAACAAGAGCGATCGACTATCGGCAATTGACAAGAGGGTGGGTTTAGAAATTAACGGTGGCAAATCGGAGGTAATGCTGACAAAGGTTCTGGAGCAATCACCAGTGTTCGTGGACGATGAACCGCTCAGTGAGTTTGTTGTTGGCCTCCTTCGGTCGATGTCGACCATGGATGTACATCCCTAACGCGTGAATGTTCAAGTTTTGCAGCTTTTGAAATAACTAAACAGTCCGATTCGGGAGGAACAATCTCTACCGCAGCGCTGGCAACTATAGTCAGAACTCAGTTGAATTGCGTCAGTTGCACGTCAACGGCGTGATCTGCGTTCAGCCGCCAAGAGCTGTGTCTGCTCCACTTCAGCTTGCAGACGACGCTTTACACAGTGCCTCCAATGTGAGCGGTCAAGAGCAAGTTCTTCCTAACTCGCCAGGTCAATGCCAAGAGCTTTCATTGGGGTGTGAATGACGGAAAAGCATGCAAATGAATATTTAGCTTTCATATCTCTTTTGCAAACGTCCTTGTACAGCGAGTACGGTCTGCCCAATGGTCAACTTTTTAGTTGCAACTCACCATAGAGTAGATCTTTCGGAATACGAACATTTTCTATTCTATAGACATGACCAAGCCAGTGCAGGCGGCGCTGTCGCAATAGAGTGAACATGCTCTGTACACCAGCTTTTAAAAGCACTTCAGCATTAGTCACTCTGTCCATCCACGATATGTTCAAGATACGACGGATGCTTCGTAGATGGAAAGCATTCAGCTTCCGTTCGTGTTTTGTGTGGGTGGTCCAGGTTTCACGGCCATACAGTAAAGCGTTTAGTACGCACGCGCTGTATGCCATCATCTGTTTCTTTACAGTCAGCTTGCAGTTACTCCAAACACGAGACTTCAAACGAGACAGAATAAAAGCTGCTCTGCCAATCCGCTTATCAATCTCCGTGTCCAGCGAGAGGTTATCCGCCATGGTTGAACCAAGTTATGTTAACTGATGTACTGATTCAAGCTGACAGTTTCTAACAGTTTTAATGGAAGGCGATACAGTCCCTTGGCCAAGGACTTTGGTCTTGCTCATGCTAGTTGTTACCCCAAAGTCTTTGCATACCGACGAAAAACAGTTCATTAGAGACTGAAGGTGCTCTTGGGAGTGAGCAATAAAGGCTGCATCGTCGGCAAACAGCAGATCACGGATTAGCACAGTTCGTACCTTGGTTTGTGCTCTCAACCGGTTCAGGTTGAAAAGATTTCCATCACTTCGCGTGCGTAGGTGAATACCTTCGTCCTCGTCCTGAAAGCGTGCTTCAGAAGCAGAGCAAAGAAATTGCCGAACAGCGTGAGAGCGAGAACACCCTTGATTGACGCCTCGGCGAATTTCAAAGGCTTCTGCGCTGAAACCGGTAAAATGGACTGAGCCCTTCCTGCCTGAGTGGAACGAAATAACGAGCTTTAGCAGTCTTGGGGGGCAGCCTATCAGATCGATCATTTTGAAGAGACCCTCCCTGCTGACGTATTCGAATGCCTTAGTTAAATCAATACGCTGTTCCCGACACTTTTCTTGAAGTTGTCTCAGGGAGAAGATCATGTCAACGGTTGATCTTCCCTTGCGGAAGCCACATTGAGATTCGGAGTAAATTCTATCATCTAAAACTTGCAGCCGGATCTGTAAGACTTTAGCAAACAATTTGCCTACAACGTTTAGAAGGGAGATTCTTCTGTAATTATTGCAGTCACCTCTATCTCCTTTATTCTTGAATAGCGTGATGATCTTTGTGTCTCGCATTTCTTGTGGGGCACATTCCTCATGCCAGCACTGAAGGAGCAAATGGTGAAGCGGTTTTAATAATGCTGCTCTACAGTATTTGATGAGCTCAGGTGGAATTCCGTCGTCACCAGGGGCCTTCCAATTCGCTAAGCGGTCGATTGCTCTATTGAACTCAACAAGAGTAGTTGGAGTATCTGGATATTCAATAGTCGGCAACCGCTCGACATTTTCAAATACATGTGGTAAAACCGTACTGTCCCTAGAGTAGAGAGAGGAGAAGTGCTCTACCCATCTTTCCATCTGCTGAGTTTTGTCCACAATCGGGTCACCTGATACAGACTTAATGGGAGCCGTTTTAAGTTTGTTTGGACAAATGGCTCTCTTGATCCCATCATGCATGCCGTTTAAAAATTTCCAGTATCAGCAGCTTTTTGGATAATAAAGCTAATTTCTGTCCTTGCAGTTTGTTGGACCTTATTTCTAGCTGCTCTCAAAAGTCGTAAGTTTTCATCTGTTGGCATACATTTGAAGCTCAAGAATGTTCACCGTTTTTCATCCAACACAACAGTCATCTCAGAATCGTTTGCTTCGAACCAGTCACTCGTTCGAGCTTTTTTCGGACCGAAAGTGGAAAGTGCGTCTCGGCATATGCAGCTTTTTATCGACTCCAAGTTTTCTGAAGCCGATTCAAGTGGGGTTGTCTTGCGGAACTCAGCTGTTAAGGCTTTGCAAATCGCGCAGCTAGATTAGGTTCGCACATGCGGGTGACGTCAATCCTAGGCTTACCAGACAATTTGGTGCGGAGAAATCTCGTGTCGGAATGCTTCAGTTTTGCACAGACCAGTGAATGATCAGTGTCACAGTCTGCGCGTTGATATGATCTGGTGAGAATTACGCTTCCTATATTAGTGCGCCTAACAAGAATAAGATCAAGCTGGTGCCAGTGCTCAGAGCGAGGATGTTTCCAAGAGGCCATATGTTGTGGTTTTGTTTGAAAGAATGTGTTACTGACACGAAGACTGAACTGTGTGCATAATTCTAAAAGGCGTTGTCCATTTTCTTCGGTTTTACCTACTGAGACAGTTTTGCCAAGATTCGTAATACGCACCAACTCTAGCATTAAAATCACCAAATACCACTAGACAGTTTCTTTGTGGCACGTTTTTCATGACTGTAATGAGGTTGTGATAACATGCGTCTTTTTCAGCAGTACCAACGTAATGGTACCAGTAATGCCCCTTAGATTTAGAGTCCAAATCCTTTCGCTCTCGCTGCTGCTAGGTTCCGTTGCTTTAGGAATGTCGTTTCGAACTGCAAACCCAACTCCATGCAGTCAATGCTCATCGAAACCCCTTCCTTTCCAAACAAATGTGTAATCTCGTTCTGTCGGTATAAAAGTGTCTGGCAATTGCGTCTCTCGAATGGCAGCCACGTCGAGATTCAGTCTCTTTAACTCATTGTTAGTCACAGCAGATTTTCTTACGCTCTGATATTCGAGACGTCATCATGAAATAATAATAACAATAATCATAATATTAATAATAATAATAATATTAATTAATAATACTAATAATAATAATAATAATAAAAATAATAATAATAATAATAATAATAAAGTATAGTGCATATTATATAATAATATAATAATAATAAATAATAATATTAATAATAATAATATAATAATAAGAATAATAATATAAGAATAATCATATAACAATACTAATAATAATAACATACGCCAATAATAATCATAATAACCTCAACATCAATACTAATAATAATCCTAATAATCATAAATAGACTAATAATAATAATAATAATAATAATAATAATAATAGTAATAATATTAATAATAATAATAATAATAATAATAATAATAATAATAATAATAATAATAATAATAATAATAATAATAATAATAATAATAATAATAATAATAGTAATAATAATAATAGTAATATATTCTTGGATATCCAAGGCATGCAATACATGATCAGTTTATCAAAATTTGAACAGCAAAATAAAATAGTACAGTGCAAGTGACCGAAGTGAGCGGTATTTTAATTATTTTTTCCTTTCAATAAGGGAAATTAATATACAGTAGGTAAAAAAATTTTCAATGTCTAATAGAAATAAAATTTCATATGAATTATGTCAAGATTTACGAATGGCAAGGATGCAAGAAACAAATGGAGAACAGAAAGGGAAGGTAATTATGGAAAAAGTGGTGTGATTTTTAATGAAGTTGTCATAAAAAATTGATAAATAAATTATATATGAATAAATTCATGTTTTTACGGAAAGTTTGGTTAAGAAGATTGAAAAAAAATCCATCGCAATGAGAAAATTTAAGAAATTGTGGGGGATGAGAGAGGGTGTGTCTAATAGCAGGGAGGAGGCAGTAGCGTGCTGTGCTCCAATACTCTTAAAGAATTGTCGAAAAAATCGAACCAAAATTTGTTCACCAGCCGGATTTTCATTATCTGCAGGAGACTGAATCGCATACGGAACAAATCTCGGGCGGATAGATTTCGAGCCAATTACAATTACTACGAAGCATCCGTCGTATCTTGAACATATCGTGGATGGACAGAGTGACTAACGCTGAAGTGCTTTCAAAAGCTGGTCTACAGAGTATGTTCACCCTATTACGTCAGCGCCGCCTGCGGTGCCTTGGTCATGTCTATAGAATGGAAAATGGTCGTATTCCGAAAGATCTAATCTACGGTGAGTTGCAATTAGGAAGTCGACCATTGGGCAGACCGCACTTGCGGTACAAAGATGTTTGCAAAAGAGATATGAAAGCCCTTGACATTGACCCCGCAAGCTGGGAAGAACTTGCTCTTGACCGCTCACTTTGGAGGCATTGTGTAAAGCGTCGACTAAAGCCGGGGAGGAGCAAATACAGCTCCTGGCTGCTGAACGCAGATCACGCCGCCGGCGTGCAACTGATGCAATACAACAGAGTTCTGACTATCGTTGCAAGCGCTGCGGGAGAGATTGTTCCTCCCGAATCGGACTGTTTAGTCATTCAAAAAGTTGCAAAACATGAAATTCATGCGATGTGATGTACATCCATGGTCGACATCGACCGACGGGGCCAACAACACAACAACAGTGATGGTTCGTTTTCGAAGACACTAGATACAATGAAAGATTTTCTCTTCACAGCTCGGTGAGATGTATCAAAGTAAAAACAGTACAATCATTTAAGCAATAAGAATGTACATTTAAAAAAACATACTGTTTTTTTAGTTTTTTTACGTTTTTTTCATTTTTTGGTAGATTTTTAATATTTTGCACGTTAAGATAAGAAATGAGACATTTCTAGGCCTCATGAGAAATAAAAGACAGTTATATACATAATGGTGCATAGAAAATGTTATCGAAGGCAATGCTGAGATTAATTTGTGTAAATGCATTTCTAGGGTCCGGTAACCTGACACTTGAATGGCCAGTTATCCAGAGAATACTATCTGACCTCATGATATACTAATATATGCAGATTTATAAGCAGATAACGGGTAAGGATATGCTCATATGGTAAAAATGAATATAAAACGCACGGTTACGATGAAGATGTGTAACAACATATCTAAGGGTCCGGTAACCTGACACTTGAATAGCCAGTTATCCAGAGAATACCATAAGACATCATGTTATACTAATATGTGAAGAAAGATGTGGAATTAGAAACCTGGGATCCCATCAGAGCATAGAATATCTAGAGAAGAGTTTATCTTAAGGATTTGTGATAGTGAGTAAACGGTAAGAGTTTCTACAAGCATTTTAAATTTTCCTGTAGATGAGCACATACGGAAATGTAGAGGAAGAGAATTCCAAAGTTGTGCATATCTAATTGAGAAGAAGTTACGTCTAACTTTAGCGTGAGATAACGGGATATTCAATAGCCTTGTTTGATTACGCAGATCATATTGAATATAATCGCGAAATAGCATGCCGGATTGAAGCTTAACTCGCTGTTGAGTAATGATTCGAAAGAAAAGAAGCAGATTCAGACGAATTCTGCGTAGCCTAGTGGTTCGACACTCAGCAAATTACACCTTTCATGATAAGGCAAAGGATTAGATTAGCCCAAAGTTATTTTGGTGAAAGTAAGTTGAAGTCTCTCTAAGAGAAAAGAATCACGCCTCCCCATGTGGGAATATATGATATTACAATAATCAAGAATTGGCAGAACCTTCATTTTGTAGAGTGCAATTTTACTTTCACGTAAGAGGAATTTATGGTTAATTAAACCAAAGTTTTGTCGTGCTCTCGTGAGGAGATGTCTTGCTTGCTCATTAAAGTTCAGAGAAGAGGAATACCTAAATCCGAGATCCCTAACTTCTGCAGATGGAGTTATGGTTAAGCCATTTAACGTAAGTGTGTCTCAGGGGATTAAGCAGCGTAATCCCATATAGTGTGTCTTAGGAGCCGAAAATTCTAATCCCCATTGTGCGCCACAGCTTGATAGAGATGCAAGATAAGTGTTAAGGGATATCAGAGTTGGTGACATTTCATTAGGTGAAAATGATAGGACGACTTTTATGTCATCAGCGAAGATAAAGAGTTTAGAGTGGTTCACAACACTTTGCAGATCATTAACATATATGAGAAAAAGAAAGGGGCCTAAAACGCTGCCCTGAATTACGCCACTTGAAATCGGCTGATAAGGTGAAGTAACATTGTTAACGCTGACTGAAAAGGTGCGATCAGACAGAAAAGAATAAAACCCGCTTAATGAAGGCCCATAAATACCTCAATATGATAACTTTAAAAGGAGTAGCGTATGTGGAACCCGATCGAAAGCCTTGCTTATGTCTAGGAACACAATAATGACTGATAATCCTTGGTCTAGTGAACTGGTTATGTGATCTAGATATTCTAACTGGCAGGTTGCACAAGATTTTTGGTCTAGAAAACCATGTTGGACTGGGGAGAACGCATCTGGGCCAAGGTAGTCCAACAAAGATTTCTTAATTTCACTTTTCAAATAACCTAGAGAGAATAAGAGTGTGATTTATGGGGCGATAATTACCAGATTTTAAACGAGGGATAATAACAGAGTGTTTCCAATGAGTTGGAAAGATTCCGGATTTAAGAGAAATATTAAACAGATTTAATAAGAGTAAGGAAAAATCTTCACTGCTGTTGTGTAGGATGGCTGATATAAAACCTACACCATCGGGCTTGTAAGAAATTTTACTTCGACGGGAAATATCTTTTACTTATTTTAAAGTCAAAGTAAAGGAGTCAATAGTATTTAAGGGAACGTTATTGTTTGCCGGTGGATGGTAAATGTTATTAATAAATGAGTTGCTGAAGAATGAAGAGAAAGCCTAACTTATTGTGGGCAGGTCAGTAGTGACTACATCCTTATTATCTTTTTGATAAATAATTGAAGAAATCTCACGTTTTAATGAGATACATCTATTCTCCTTAAGACAATTCAAATACTTAGTCTTTGAGTCACTGTTCAAAGCCTTTCTTTTTTGACGTTCTAGAAGGCGAATTTTAATACCTGAGAGAGTGTTACATAACTCATGTCGGCGTATAACAGAGAAGAAGTCAAACTTATGATTCGCAGAAGTAGAGAGACGAGCAATCTTTTTTTTCGAGAAGGGTTATTGGGTTATGTTTACTTCTCTTAATATGAGAAGTAGACGAACTCCGAAGGCATGCTAATAGGTTATCATGGAAAATCGAAGAAATACGATTAAAGTCTGAAGAAAGAAAAAATTCAGTCCAGTCGTTGTCTCTGAGAAGATTCGAAAACTTAGTCCAGTTTATATAAATTTTCTCATCATTGTGAGTATATACCGGCTTCCGAGAAAAGCGCAGAACGCAAGTGACCATATTGTGGTCACAACCGGGCAGTGAGGCTAAAATTTCAAAGTTGCTGGGATCAGTACCTAGAGTGAAGATCAGGTCTAAAATGCTGGATAGTCTTGTAGGCTTACTAACAGTTTGTGCGAAACCTAAAAGATTAAACGTTTTAGCGAATGCTGATAATTTATTCGAAATGTGGGGGTATTTCCAGCTGATGCATGGCATATTGAAATCCCCAGCAATAATTTTATTGCTGAGAGGGGCAATGGATGCCTCAGTAAAGACATTTATAAGCTTATCAATAGTCAGTGTGGAAGGTGATGGTGGGTTATAGATGCACCCTATGAGAGCATCAAGAGAGGGTATGGTGATCCAAATTGAGTCATATAGATCTTCTAACATATAAGAACTGTATATTTCTGCCGGAAAATCTGTATTAACATAAATGAGAATACCGCCACCACGGGTGTGGGTGCGGTCCTTACGAAACATGAAATAGTTGGCTAGTTCAAGTGAAACGTTGGGAACGTCATGAGATGTCCACGTTTCTGTGATGAGAACTATTTCGTACGGGTTTGAGATCAAGAAATGTTGAAGGCTAGTAAGCTTAAAGATAATCGACCGTGCATTAAATAATAGAAAATTAATTTTAGGATACTTAACATGCGTAACCAAAAGTGATTTACATGAGTGGTCTGAAATGGATGGTTTTGATTAAAGTAAGGGTTTTGGTAATGAAGAGGAACATTTTGCTGAGGAAAATTTTGCATCGGTATATACCTGGTTTGAAAAAGGATCTAGGTGGGTATTAAACGGGTTCCCGTTCATAAAGGGACGCTGATCTAGGGTACCTAACGCGTATTGAAGTGGGAAATGTTAGGGTCTTGAAGAATACTGAGAAAACGTGAATGCTTAGGAAAGAAAGGACTATGGGAACAGGCCAAATGGAACAGGTCTGCCCGGGAAGTGTCTATGGACGAAGTGATAAGTGTATAAACCATGGGGTGGTTTATATTCATCGAAGTTTCGCTTGGCCATATGCATACTATTGATGTGTGGTCCACCTCGAAGTAGTGGCGAATTTGCCTTGAATACAGGGAGCACGAGATTTTTGGTAGATTTACCTGACGATCGAGCTGCGAGGCGTACATCTACAATGACTGTTTTAACAGTGGTGAGATTGCATTCATGGGCAGGAGTTGTGGTATCAATGTTTAAATTAGGTTTAGCTATAAAGGGGATACTACCTGAAGTTGGTATATCATCAGAAGCTGAGGTTCGGGGTATGGGTGTTGATGTGGAATTATCAACGTCAATATCCAGGTCTATTAAATTGGGGATAACTGTTGAGGGATTTACGGCGTTGCTACGCTTGGGAAGGCATTTGCGTTGTAAGGGTGTGTTGTCTGGCTTGATCAACACATTGGAAAATTGAGGCAAGGATTTTAAATCATGTTGATTATTAAGTATATGTAACGCATAATCTTCGTTAACACATTTTAATAATAACGGGGCACAACTGCTGTTAGAATGCTTTCTAAGCCTAATTACAGATGCCGATTCTAGAGGAGGCCATATCGAGACATTACTATATTTTAAAGGTCCACTAAAGGGAATCATTCGCCTACATTAGGAAGAATAATGCTCTTAGCACGGTTCCGACGCTGCTCAATTTATGAGGTCAGCAACACTATGAATCGACCCGTTTGTTGAAGTAGATCAGAGTCTAACACGTAACGATGGTCAAGAAGGATAGCTAGTGGTTCTAATATACTGCAAATTTTAGAAACCGTGGACAGCTTATCCGCGACTAATTCAATCTTGTTTTCTAGGTTCCGTACAGTGGACAGAACCGTGGACATGTTTCCATCAAGAACCACCGAACATTTTTTTAATTGAGATGTAGTTCGGTGTGTTGCTCTTGAAGATTTCGATAGCTTGTAATGAGACATATCGGCAGCATAAATGTAAGTGTAGTGCAGATAAAAGACTTGCCAAAATTTCGAACACCGCGCGATGATGAATATAATAAATATAATATATATAATACGCGGACTACATGCACAAGGAATCATGGTGCAGACGGCAACGGAAGCAGCGGCAAACAGGAACCACTGGCGTGGCGTTGTCTTCGCCTCATGTGCCACCAGGCACGGAGAGGACTGAGTGAGTGAGTATTCTTTTTAACTGATGGATATTTTTACTTTGATGACCTCTCACAATGCTGGTGAAGAGAATATCTTTCATTGTATTCCAGTGTCTTCGAATACCGAAACATCACTTAAACTGGCCCGAAATCTATCCGACTGAGCTTTGTTCCGCATGCGAATAAAACTCCTGCGGGGCCTTCAAATCGGCCGTGCATACAATTAATTTCTCCAAAGGTAAAATGCATCAAATATTTTCGGATCAACTGAGGTCAAATTTGGACGTGCACTTCAGAACGAAGTACGAAATACCGAGACTTGTAGTGAAACGTTTGACCCAAAAACTTTTACTAGTAAACTGGATCGTATGTCAATCAATTAGGACGGACAAGAAAAATCGTTCAGTCGACAAATTGTAACTCGATGTCCGGAAATGTTTATCATTTTTAAAATTTGATGTGAATTTATTGTAACAGCTGAAAATTCGTGTGTACGAATAAAGTCAATTTCTTCTTCTTTCTTTCTTTTTCTTCTTCTTCTTTCTATAACGAAAAACCAGCTGGTGAACAACTTTTGTTTCTATTCTTTTTTCAGATTACTCAACCAAACATCCAGAAAAAGTCAATTTATGCATAGATCATTTATTTATTTATTTTATTATGACAATTTCATTACTATTTGAACCACTTTCTCCGTAATTACCATCCATTTCTGCTCTCCAATAATCCGTATCCTTGCCATTCGTCAATCAAACAATAAGTTGAAGCAACTTTATTGTTATCAGACATTAAGTATTTTGTTCTTACAAACTGTAATTTCTTTTCCTTTATTAAACAAAAAATGTTCACAAATTCTAATCGCTTTTTATATTTTTTCTTCTTCTGAATCAAAAGCAGAAGGGAAAAAATCCCGTTGGAGCTTCATCACAGCAATAAACATGGGTTACTTCTGCTGGCAAGACAAGCCCTAAGAGTAAAGGAACACCACTATATCACTCCGGGGATCAGGTTCATTCGTTTCGACAAATGCCTACCTAACAGTGTTTGAATAGCTGTTCTGATAGTAGAGACAAGAGCCCTTTCGGCAGTGAGTTCTAAGTGTTCACCACTCGCGCAGATAGCGTGCTCGCATTACTCAGCTTTAAACTTCTAGGCTTCTGCAACTTAAAGTCATGCCGACGATTCTTCGACTCGCCTACTAATCGGAGGTACCGGAGGAACTCTACTCCATGTTGACCGAGAAGAATACGACGTGTCAGGAGCAGGTCAAAACTTTCCCTTCGATGTTCCAGAGCATCCTGGTAGCGCTGCCTATTCTCCGACAAGTTTTAGCCTTGAGCTTCAAGGAATCCATAACAAGAATCCCTATGTCTTTTTTCACCGTCGTCGCTCTTATAGGCTTATTACCCAGAAAGTATTGACCAGCAGTGGCATTCGAGTATATGCACATGATCACTGTCTTATCCTCATTTATAGGCAGTGACCAGAGATGTGTCAATCTAACTAAGTCATCAACTGCTTGTTGCAGTTGCTTAAGGCCATCGCAGGAACTGACAGAGACCCACAGTTTCAGATCACCCGCAAATTAAAGACATTCGATGGCTACGGCATCTGGAATGTCATTCACATAATTTTTAAATAACACTGGGCAAGGACATATCCCGGCAGCACTCCGGTGCTTGCTATAATCTCTGAAGACAAAACTCCATTTACCTCTACAATGTTTGACCGCCCTAATATGAATGCCTCGATCCACTTAAAAAGACACCCTTGAGTACCCAGACCCTCCAGCTTGACGAGCAATCGTCGGTGGGGCACGCAGTCGAACGCCTTACCTAATTCGATAAAATGACTTTGACCGCTTGACCAGAATCCGTCAAAGCACACCAACGTTCTCGCGCCAGCAGCGGATTACTGACGCATGAGCGATTTTTGGTGAATCCATGTTATTGTGGACACCAACGTCCACGCCGCAAAACAAAGTGTTCTATTTTCTTTTTGATCATCTTCTCTAAAATTTTACCGATCACAGAAGTCAATGTGACCGGCCTGTGATTAGCGGGACTGATAGGGTGCGCACTCTTAAACATAGGTTTATTAATACTCTGTTTTCATTTCTGCGCCAAGACCCCTAATGCCACAGGTTATTTAAACAACCTGACCAGCGGATCGCACAACACGTCTGATAATGCTCGTAAAACCAACGGGTGAATACCGTCTTGTTCTGGCGCCGATTGTGTGTCTAAATGTTCCGACAGGAGTCTTACCGTCTCTACATCTACATCAAGATCAGACAGGACCTCACAGTTCTTAGAGATAGAAGAAGGATCACTGTCTTCGAGGCAGAACACGGAGGCCTATTGCTTAACCATGGCTTGAGCTTTCAATCCATCCTCAGTAATGTCTACCATTAGTATCTATAAATTTAGGGATATATGGCGATGCCTTTGTTCGGCGATGAATGTATGCGAATAGCCGTTTTGGTGCACAAGTAGACTCGTCAACCAATCGCTGCACTTACAACATACGTTTACTGCGTTTCAATGCCATGCAAAGGTTTCTAGCTTGCCGACAATTGTCATAGTCAGTGGCGTTTTTCCGGCTTACAAATATCGTTCAGAGCTTTGAAGTTGCCGCAAAAGTTTCCGAAGCTCATGTCAAACCAAAGGAAACCTTTCGCCTTGAGACGACGTGTGGACAACAGAACAGCACCCCAATAACTGTCCAGATATCATTCCGGATTACCATCCAACAATCTTTTACAGCTGATTGATCGAAAGACCAATCGAGAGTTGGAGCAACATCCCGTAACCTATCCTGCGTGGCTATTACCTTAGGCTGAACAAAGCGACGATACCCTATAGGTACCCCACTCCACATATTCAAAACCTGACAGCCAGTAACCACGGATGTACCATTTTCAGTAAGGTGGACTTGTTCGGACGTCAAACCAAATCCCAGTAGCCGAAGCAAATATCCCGAAGGCGGCCGTTACCCTTCCATTTCGATTCCATGACTTTGTGCAGATGTCTGTCGGTCTAGGTAATGCGGCTAAAACTATCTAACAATTTAAGGATAAGGTTTGCAGTGGCCACGGTCGGGCTTACGTCTAACTTCATGATGTACTGATCGCTAGCACCTCTAAGGACCATATTCGTCACCTGTGTGCGCTTTTCGATTGTTTGTCTAGTCATGGGGTTATGATCAACGCAAACAAA
This sequence comes from Atriophallophorus winterbourni, assembly GCA_013407085.1. Classification (NCBI taxonomy): domain Eukaryota; kingdom Metazoa; phylum Platyhelminthes; class Trematoda; order Plagiorchiida; family Microphallidae; genus Atriophallophorus; species Atriophallophorus winterbourni. The sequence continues at coordinate 141,139 of JACCGJ010000737.1, forward strand.
TGCTGTTTCGGTCAGACCGCGGTCGATGTTCTAGGTCATAGACTCTCGGCTTCGGGTATCGAACCACTGGATGAAAATACAGCAACAGTAGTATCCTAATTCAAGAGACGTTGTCCAATCCTCCGGAGTGTTGAGTAAATTTGAGAGACAAGATCTGTATCTGGGAAACCCATGTTGTGAGGTGCAGGGTAGCAGCGTAACGTGCCTGTAATTTACTACGACGACAGCCACCACTGTAAATTGGTGTTATCACACCAGCTTTCTATGCTGACGGTACACAACACGTCGCCATGACTACGGATGAAAACATCCGATAGACAGTAGGAAAGGTGTCTATAACATGCACGAAGAATAGCTGGGATAATGTTGCCCACCCTGGCACTTCCTCCTATTTATTCGCCGTAGGTGTCGTTCCACAATGACGTGGACAACTATTGTTTCGGTTAAATGTTCTAATAAGTTTGATAAAACAGAACACTTGGGAGTAAAATCTAGCATGAGCATACGTTGTCTCTTGAACTGTAGTAGTCATTCCTTGTTATGTTGGGAGCGAAAAAACACCTGGATTTACTTTTGTTCTTTCATTCACAATTTTGTACTGTATTTTGGATTATATTCCATTCTTTCCACGATGCGTTGCTCGTACTGTTGTTTGTCTTACCGAGCGAGTGGGAGGTACTTTGTTATGTATTCGGCACAGTTAAAACCAAGTTGCAGGAGTAGCAAGATCACAATGAATGCCCCAGGCTCGTCTTTTTAGTGAAATCCATTTTCTGGTTTTACTGCAAACAGTGAATCAAAAGGTGTCGTTAAGTTAACCGGGAATATATCGAGAGTTTGATTGGATTTGCAACTGAAGGTAGTTCAACAATTACTTGCAATGTGTATTTAAGTCACTGAAATCAAGTTGGACTTCGTTAGGTTTACAGAGTGGTTCTCTGAGTCTCCAAAAGTTGACTTTACGGATAACCTTCGTCTTGTCGCTGTGTCTCGAAGCATTGTAGACATAATCGAACAGGAGAACCACATGGTCACGCCACCTTAATGGAGCTTCATAGGCGATTGGTTCGGTAGCCGTTGTGTTCAAAGTAAAAACAAGGTCTTGTATGGTCAAAGACGTGGTTGTACAAGGGTATTAGGTCGAAAGATTTGCGAAATTTGTGCTCCAGTGAGTTCGTTCGATGCTGGCCTCGTGAGTATAGCCGTGGAAGGTTGAAGTCACCGATGATTAGCATTTGAACGTGCTCTCGAGCGGTGAGGCGATGAATTCTTCTAACCATCATATCGTTATGTTCTGCGGTCGATGTTGGTGATCGATATATGACCCCGATTGTACAGCTGTCAACAGATTCCAGGTCAAGAGAGCATCACAGCGTGTCAGTGAATGAAAGATAAGTATCTGAGATTATGTTTAACTTTAGTCGCTTCTGACAATACAACGCAACACCACAAGCCAACGTCACGACGGTCACAGCGTAGGAGTGTCCTATGGGGAATGGAAAGTTCACTGTCGGTCATGCTCGATTAAAATTGATGTAGATAAATTATTGTCAATTAGTTCTGAAAAGAAATTTTCAATTTTTTTAATTTAAATGTTGAAAAAATATTTCCACTAACTTATATTTCAAACGAATTATAAACCTAATATTTACAATATTTTCGCACTAATGTTTTTGCTCTACATTCCAGGTAACCATCCTACCAGAAGAAATCTGTGAACCTATTTTGTTTGAAGTGGTGGGCGCTCTTTTTGGCATACCATCGGAAGAAATCTGGACGCTCGATTAGCGACTCTGCCACATATCGTCCTGTGCAAACTGAACTGAACTGAACTGTTGTTTAAATCCTCTGTATATTTCATACACTTTCCTCACCCTGATTCATAATCGTTTTTTATTATCATGAATCCTGTTGACTTGGAAAATGCTCTCCAAGAGGAAGAAATGACATTCTTGCCCACAGAAACTTTGAAGAATCATATGAATGTCAACAATGAAAAATGCAACAACGCATTATTGACGCGAGAGTATTTACTAACTTTGGACAAGCGTGAACCAAAGTGGCGACGATTTCGTATTATATTAATGGTAGCGTTCTGGGTGATTTGGCTTGGGTTGTTGATTGCAGCGATCGTAATAATTGTGCTCACTCCCAAGTGTCCTCATGTTCCATCGCTGAATTTTTGGCAATCAAAAGTTGGTTACTGGGTCGATCCTTTTGCTTTCCGTGATTCCGATAAAAATCTAGTCGGTGACTTCAAAGGTAAATAATTCAAAAATCTATTCATAATATCCCAGGTTTAATTGAACAAAGTAACTACATCAAAGATACGTTGGGCGCTGGATACGTCATCATCGATAACTTTGTTGCTAATCAATTTTATGGAAGCGGTACCCGCCTGGGATTAACCACAGACTTCAAGCTTGTGGATCCCGCATTAGGATCTAACAATGATTTCCGATCGCTTGTGAAAGCGTATCATAAAAAAGGGCTCCAAGTTGTCGTCACTTTGGACTTCAATTCGGTTTCAGTAGCTCATACTTGGGCCACTAATTATGCAGCACCGATTGTTACATCATGGGTATGTTTTTCGCGTAACTTACCTCTTTCAGGTCACTAGATCATCTGTTCAATTGCAAAGTTCGTCTTATTCTGCTTTTGGACATGGCACTGTCGACCTCGATTTGACAAAAACTGCACTTTTGGAAGAAATAAAAGTAACCTATTCTTGAAAGCGTCATTTCAGGGTGTGGTTGAATATTGGTTGAATGAGGGAGCTGATGGTATACTGCTACATAACGCAGCTTTTTTTGTTGAAGATACTGATAACATTGAGGCTTCGACTGGTGCATCGGTGCGCATTTCATTTAATTTATTTGTAGAACGCTTGGATTGCAAACGCAAAACCAAGTCAAGTGTATCGTCCAGAAAGTGTTGCGGTTGTTCGTACTCTGTATGAGATCGCGAAAAAGGTTTCGACGAGAACCGGTAAACAAAGGTTTATGCATACTTTTCCATATTTTAAAGATTACTTGCAGTTAATGGTGGAAACACTGGGTTTGGTGTCACTGATTCTGAAGATGAAGATTTAATGTTTCTTGGATCTGATAAGGAGCCTGCCGCTGATATCATCATGAGCCGTCAGTTTGTTCGTTATCGTGGCGAGTAAGTTAATGGATTATTATATCTTTCAGTTCCCGACCATCAGCCGCAACTCAGCTCATAGATTCTTATTCTACGCTGTATGCAAATAAACATAAGCGTCTAGCACTTGCAACCGCAACTTCAAGTGATGTATATCATGATAATATAATTTCATTGGCGTCCATCCTTCTCCTGCCAGGTAATTTATGCCCAAAGTTTTTGCAAAATGTCATTGTGCATCTAATAATTCCTACTTGACCTGAATCTGTTACAATGTCTTAATGGGGTCCTCTTGGTGTTTAATTCCCTATTATGTTTTTTGATTGTAACTTTATGGTTTCTGCAATGTCCGATGCTATTAGCCATCGGCTGTCAATTTCTAATATATATCTACGTATTAGTGGACAGCGTCATGTGCATGAAAATGTTCCAGTTTTAGAATTGCTTACACTTACACCGTAACTGTTTTCTGGTTGTTTGGCGCTATCAGTTGGAGACTGAGATCAAGTTCTGTGAGCTTTGAAACGAAAAAGTAGTAAACAGAGTTATTTTTGAATACCGCAGCCCATATTTGGATGGCCGATCCATATGGTGCATTTAAGCCAACCGATCAAATGAATAGAAATTACCAGTTCAAAGAATGCTCACCTCGCCCTCACTTACATTTCCATTTTACTTCAGAAGTGCTGTATTTAAGATAAATTTTTAAACCTCTGTCGGTGTTCCAATAATCTTTACTCGTGTTTCTTTCGCTTACTACAAGTGACTACATTTCGTCAATTAAATTCATAAGCACTCCTGATTTCCAGGTTCTCCTGTTATTTACTACGGAAGTGAACTCGGTCAAGCTTTAACTAGTCGTTACCCAATCCCACTTAAAGTGTATCCGAAAGATAAACTCCCACTGGTCGGTGATCAGCAGTTTTGTCACCTACCAATGCCGTGGGATCGTGATGGGAAAACGTTTTCTCCAGATATCTCGGACGATACCTTCTCTACCTTACTAGATGCTGTTGGAATACGTGAAACTATTGAGGTATTTGAACCCACAAATGTTGCTTATTCAATAGTTTTTTTTAATATTCACCACATACTTTTCTTCATTGAATTATCTGGAACAACGTGCACCAGAGTGTAATCGGATAAAATGTGGTCGAGTCGGAATAACATGGCACAAACAACAGTTATCATTACGTTTGCTCCGATTTTCCCGGATATTTTTTATACACCATTGCTATGATTGTTTCTCATTCGTTGTCGATGGCCTAATAAAACGTTCGTTCTTCCTCTGGCAAATTTCCGTAAGAAGCGAAATGGATTCGATTATCCCAAATACAAACATTATTCAGAATTTTATGACTATGGAAGAATGTTTCAGTTTGGGATACTGACACCGCTGGAACGAGAACTGCCTGTCGCTGTGAGCTCCGCGGGAGAAGTTTTCACTCCCGAATCAAAATGTTTATAATTCGGAAAAATGCGGAGCATGAAAACCCTCATGCGCTTGCGAAGTACATACATAATCGACTGACCGACAGGAGAATGCTGTTTTATTTTTCCACATTAATAGGATTGTCAAAATAATTCAAGCTTCACAATAAACTTTCAGCTTGTCACTTGAATTCTTTATGTTTTTCGTTGATACATTCCGATACATTCCCGTTATGCTATTACTTTTTTTCGTATATTCTCGTTCAGACTGCTACCGCTGCTGGTCGTGGAGCTTCACCATTCAAACTGGTTCAATCACTGATCAAGATGCGTGAAAGCCCGAGTCTTCTCTGGGGTGAATTTAAACTACTCCCGATTAAACATCTGGTATGCATTCCCGATATAACATCAATAACTATCGCATAATCCGCGAGATACCACAGTTAATTTTTTATGTACCTAATAATTCTGAGCGAATTCAGTAACTTTTGAGCTACCGTTTACATGTCTGAGTTGCATTAGTATTAACGCACTGCTGCGGTCAGTCAATAAATCTTCTGTATGTAAAATTTCCGATTGACATGGCCTTAATGGCCATTTGAAACTAATCGAATTTGATGAGTTCGTGATTGCGATCGTCTTTGACAATTTCTCGGCATTTTTCCACTCTAAGCTGCCGAAAGTTTGAATTTGAACCAACAAATCCTTCAAGTGTAGTCGCTTTTTCGATTGTGGTTCATACTCTCCAAATCTGAAAAATCTCTGTACATTTTGAATGTAATCACTATGATTTCAGTTATTTTTAATGATCTATTCAATGTAGCTCTGAATTTAATCCATGATGAGATGAGGAACTTTTTCAATCATGCGTCATATATTGTAGCCAATAATACTATATGGCTTGTTATCGGTAATGAACTGTAGTTCATAACACATTGCAGTTTTACTGTCATTTTCATCCGCATTTCTGCTGATTCAGCCTGGTACTTTTCATCTCACATGCAGAATTTCAGACTGCGCGGAATATTTCATGTTGCCATTTCGTGGCTCATAACTTCAAGTGACGAAAAAAACCTGATGTTTACTTAGTTCTCTAAACGTTTGAGCAGCGTGTGTCAAGCAGATGGATCAACTATTTTCGGTGCTAAATAATGGGCTAAATTTTGAGTGTTTGCTTATTCTCCTTTTTTCTTCTGCTGTATTTAATATTGCTAAAATTTATCTTTGATCTTTCTAGGTTGATCCGCTGGTCGCGGAAATGTTTGAACGCAGGGCAAAAGGTTATCCATCTTTTGTTATCGTGCTTCTGAAAACCCTTGAGTTTGAACAAATGATATACTTTCCTGAATACTGCAAGAAATTCACTCCACGTATTATCTATCCACCTTCGCCTACGTTGGATGTGGACAAATTGGTAGTCGGAGATCGAGTCTACTTAAAAATCGAAACGGACCGGCGGTTTACGTTTTCCAATGCCATGATGCTTAAGTCCAAACGCTAAGTAGTTGTTGTAGTTTGCTTCAATACAATACCATTTCTGCGCTTTTGTGTACCCTTCTTTCATAGCTGTGGAAAGGCTTGCCCGGAGTGTGAATTATTTACTGGGTTCGTTCGTGTGGGAACTCGTATGTTTGTAAGTATGCAATCACATGCCTGGTTCAGACAAAGTGCCGCTCAGTCATACACGGCACGTTGGCTAACATACTGTCAGTGTTCGAACCTAGACAGTTATACCTGGAAGTGCTGGTGAAACCTCTCACATGTTTCCGCATGCAGGTCAGTACCACTGTCCTCTCAATTTAGTACGGCGTTAGCTGCGCAGTACAAAAGTACTATACGATTGCACATCCTTGTTGTACGTAACCTTGGATACATTTCGGGGAAGCATCCATTTTTACACGATGTAGTTAGCATTCCAGCAATGTACCGGATGCTAACTGCTCTGACATACAGAAGTTCATTAACATCTCGTTGACGTGTAGCTCAACGGTCTGCATTGCGTTGTCTCATTAAAAGTAGTGATTGACTCTGATTGGGACATTTTTGTCATTCGTAACCCAAATTAGCACCATAGCGCGTCCTGTTTTTCTCAGTAGACATTTTAGTTTAGAGAGCTGCTCATGTCTAGTTGGTTCTCGTGATTTTTAATAAATATGCGCTAAGAATTTGAGCCCCGTTCATGAAGGAGAATAGTACCTCCAGTAACGAGATGTTCTTCCAAAACTTAGCGTTGCTCTTATTGCTGCTATGCCAAACATTCACCCGCGTTTAGCCTCAGAACTTTTAAAACTTTGCTCAAAAATTAAATTCCAATGGGTTAATTTACTGTAATGCAGCATGGAATTGTGTGTTATTACTTCTGTACCAAACATTCACCAGCGTCTCGCTTCGGACCTTGTAACAAGTTGCTCCTTATAGATTACGGTGCAGATAATTCCATTCAATGATCATTATTAAGTAAGTGGATTCAATATGGGCTGTAGGAAGCTAAATTTGGGAGATTGTTTCTTTAATTGTCTGTTCGGGTTTATCGTACTTTAAACGAAAGATAATAATTGTCAACCTTTTTGATTCGAATTTTACCCACTATTCAAGTGGATCGTTCTGATCTAGAAAATTCTGATTTTTAGCAATTGATAATCAGCAACCTGGTTTTTATTTTATATGCATTATGTGGATTGTAGCTCGTTGGGTATATCGTAAAGGATATGCCGTTTCGCGCTAAAAACTGCCATAATGTGGACGACAAATATGACAATTTACTCGAGGTATTAACTCTGGTCTACTATGAAAAAAATATTTAGTTGCATGCTTCTCCGTCAAAAAACACCCCACGACCGGATTCGTGCTGTTTGCACTCATCAGGGATCAGGATCCGCATGCGCTTGAAACAGAGGAGGAGTGGTAAACAAGGAGCGCTTGTACGTCACTGTTGGATAAGGCTGGTACGACCAACCTGTTTAATCACATGTGTCAAAACACGTTTAATGTGGTTAAACCCATAACCATGAAACAAAATATTCATTTGCATGCTTTTCCTCCACTGTTTCAAGCGTATGCGGATCCTGATCTTACTGTCCCTACCTGATGAGTGCAAACAGCACAAAACCTGTCGTGGGGTGTTTTGTGACGGTAAAGCATGTAAATGAATATTTTGTTTCATGGTTCTGGTTTTACCCCATTAAACATGTGTTTAGACACATGTGATTGAACAATTTGGTCGTACCAGCCTTATCCAACAGTGGCATACAAGCGCTCCTGTTCTACTATGTTTTTCATCCACGCCTCCAGGACGATGTAACGTTAATCACATCGTACTTGGAGGACAAAGCATCCAACACTAGCCACTTTCGATTCTTATCCTACAAGGCAGGGAAACGCCATTTGGTCAAGTGTTTATTCCGCTCATGAATAATTAAGCACATGCCTATCATTTATCGGCGAATCCACATCACAAACCCCAACCCGGCTGTCACTTTGATCTTTTTTTCAGTCAAGTTTGTGCCAAGCGGTTAACCCCAAATCCCAGCCAAGTTGGGCTTGTTTGACAGACCATGTTAAATGGAAAATTATTCAATACCTGCTTATTTTCTCGATCTTATCCGTTTTCCGAGCATGTTTACACTCAAACTGTCTTCATACAAACCCAAATTTTACGGTCGTTTAACGCTTCCTGTTCATGTGTTTTATGTACGGCATGGTTTATATTATCCGATAGCTCATTATTGGCACTCTACGTCAGTGCGCTTCACGGCTCTACAATAGCACATCCCATTTACATTGGCCGAAGCAATTTCGGCCTCGAATGGCTGTATCGAACTTAATATTTAATATAGCAAGATAACATGCGATATTTGAAGGCCCAATTGTTGTCCAGCATAGACAACTGGATGCTTATTTGATATGCATATTTTAGCCATCATAACGGGTTCCGTTGGCATGGTAAACTTGTAGCTCTCTGATCTGTTTTATCTCGGTGAGATGTTCGGATAATTTTATTTCATTGTTGCAATGTTTTTATACGTGAGAAAGAACTATCATCGAAATTTTTGTGCTGTCTCATTGTTCAGTTGGGGCACGCGAGTAATTGTTCACTCAGGCTAGACAACCTTTCAGTCATCGTAGCGAGGCTATTCTTCCTACACAAAACCGGTATTTCACCATGAGTTTATTACATCCAGAAACCTATGTTGTTGGCTTAACGATGTCAATGACGACGATGATGGACTGTGTCCTCACATTAGCACGATTCATGGGCCGTTTTGCAATCGCTTATTTAGTGATCCTTTGACCGAATTTACTAACCTTGACAAATCTATAAAACAATCAGCGTATCTACCTAAGAATCATCGCCGTTGTTTAATTCATGTTCATGCACCATAAAAATCCCTGACGTTGAGAAAATCACTATGTTATGTGAGTTTCCGATGTTGCCACACAGCTCGAGACTACATGCGATTAAACGAGTGATGATGGTGACGGGACTGCTGTGAGCGTTTGTCCACTTTTGACTGTGTTTGATTAAAACGCGTCAAAATTGCAATATTTGGTATTCATAGAAGTAGAAACTCTTGATGTGAGTTAAGGTATCACCTGTGGTATAAAGCAACCTGCAATATCAGGTGGAATCTTCGGAATGTTAGATTAGTTGTTTTATATATTTCATGCTAAGTTCAATGCAAATTGTGAAATGCACGTATTCAAAGTTCACGATAAAATATACAATGCGTTTGTCATACTACCGGAAGGTCAAGCTCTAAGGAAATATTTAACCACGTAAACTCAGAATCCCGAAACTGTGACCAACCTGACATCGTACGAAAACATTTGATTATAATACAACTTTTAAAGGGAGTCATGAAAGTGCAACTGGGGTAAATCGTGTGGTTTATTTAAAAAAATAATTAAATAAAAGTAAGTACGCGAAAAAATGGGCACATTAGACATATCTTTTGATCCGGCTAATTAGTGCCATATCGCATTCCTTCGGTGGTTTGTAAGTTAATAGATCATCTCGGTGTGAAATTGTTTTGTCACATAACCAGAAAGACGTGGCACTCTTGCCCTGCCGCGGCATGGATTCTAAAATCTTGCGCTTATCTAACTAACCGTGGATTACAACTGCACTCTTGGGTCCCACCAACTCGTCTGGACAACTGAAGAGAAGGATTTGGGTGTTTGGACCAGTTCAAGTCTGAAGACTTCACTGCAGTACAAAGTGGTATACAAAAAGGCGTCACGCGTCTCAGCGTTATTGAAACGAATTTTCGTCAAATTCACGAATCAGTTGGTGCCCCGTATCATGAACACCTATCTGAGACCAGCGATGGAGTACGCTGTTCAGGCTTTGTCACCCTGGATTCAGAAAGACATCAATATTCTGCAGCGTATTTACCACCGAACCACAAAGCTTGTATCCGGACTAGCTGCTAAACCATATGAAGAACGTTTGAGGAGTCTCAATCTTTTCGGCTTTCGCTGTCGTCGACTAAGAGGTGACCTCATACTGATGTACAACATTATGCACGTCCCTAACCATCCCTTGTCCAAACTTTTCACAAGCTCGCCACCCCGTGCCAGTCGGAAACATGAACTTGCAGTGCTTCTTCCCACCTCAAGACTGAACTGTCGAAGATATTCGTATGCTGTACGTGTAAGTTTCACATGGAACACCCTCCCCTCCACTGTTACACACTCAGCCAACCTGGATACTTTTAAAGCTAATTTGGACAAATACTTGATAGAAAACCCAAATTTTGATACGATTTACACTACATAAGTTTCCCTGTTCTTCTTTTTATTGTATATACCTCATAACTCCATCCAATCGGTATTGTTAAGCTAAATGCTTTTTAGACCATTAAAATTTGAATCGCTTTGAATCACTTTGAACCTACTAATTGCACTGGACACGAAAAGATTGTTCATACACCTTACTTACACGAAGATTTTCGAAGGTGTAGGATATAGGTATTCTTATCATATCCTTGTTTGTATTGTTCAACGTTACCCTTCATAGCACATGTTAAAATTTTGGTTAGACTGTTTATTTTGTCAAAGATTTGAAGCCCAGATCGGTGTCCTACACTAGCTTATAACTTGTATTTATTCCCGATATCCATCAACGACCTGAAGAAAACTGGTTCCGCTCAACATCGATGCAAATCTGATTGAGGAGTAACTCGTTAGTTGGGACTCAAATAAGCTACGTCATCGATTAATAATAAATTGACAAGGTAGATTCTGTACATACATGAACGAAATGTCGACAATTCGTACAGACATTCCATTTTTCAATATTTCGTCCGTTAATTTTTATATGAGTTTGCGTGAGAGAAAGCAGGTCTTAAAACAGTAAGTAGTTTGAAGTCGTACCAGAAGTGCCTTTACTTTGAGCATTGGGTGTAATTCAATTCAATTCAATTTAATGGTCTAAAAAGCACATAGCTTAACAAAAACCACAAAATAATATGCGAGTTACAAATAACATAGGTAGTAAAACGGGATTTGTTTGCCTACTGATCAGTTTAGGAATCACGTAAAAATACATAGAGCAGAAATTGTTTTCAACCGGTTTGATAGGGTAAATATGTATAGTTTACTTCGATGCATGGATTCAAAGCTTTATGATGCAGAATATATTGTTTCAATGTTTGGATTGGTCTACATGAAGTTGTCCAAGTTCGATTTGAATATTTCCAAGTTGGGTGAATGTGCAACGTTACGGGGTAGGGAGATCCAAGTAAAACATACAAGTACAGAATAAAAATACCTTCGACAGTTCAGCCTCGAGTCGGGAATAAGTACTGTATAGTTATGACTCCGGCTTGTTCGTGGTGGTAGTCGTGTGAATAGTTGATTTGGGGGATGGTTGTGGGTATTCAGTATATTGAACATAAGAATCAAGTCGCCTCTAAGACGGCGGTAGCGAGAGTAGAAGAAATTGAGGCTTGTAATCCGATCTTCGTATTGTTTATGTTTTAAACCACGTACGAGCTTGGTCGATGATATATTCTCTGCAAGAGGCTGATGTCCTTCTGTAGCCAGGGTGACCAAGCCTGAACCGCATACTCCATGGTTGGCCTCAAGTACGTATTAATTATTCGATGAACAGTTTGCTTCGTGAAACTCCCGAACACGCGTTTTAGAAGAAGCAGTACTCGTGACGTCTTTTCATAGACAGCTGTGGCGTTATGTGACGGTTTCAACGTGCTGCTCACCCACACACCCAAGTCCTTCTCCTTGTCAGTGCTTTCAAGAATATAGGAACCAAGGGTGTAAGAGAACTCGAAATGTCTTCCAACAGTCAAAACCTTGCATTTGCTGAAATTGAAAGGTAGTTCATTTCTAACTGACCAGTTCTGTAAGGCATCGAGGTCCAGCTGAAGCTGTCTGCAATCTTCAGTTGTGCGTACTTGTGTCCACAGCTTGATGTCATCCGCAAATAACAAGATTTTGCCGCGAACAAGTTTAGGTAAGTCGTTCAGGAAAAGAATTGGTTCAAGCACTCATCCCTGCGGCACCATACACGTTACTGCAATGGTCGTGATAAAGCAACGTCAACCCTCACGTGAATAAAGCAACGTCAACCCTCACTCGAATGACACGATCGCGGAGATAATCCTTAAACCGAACAATATTTTGATATTTTTTACCATCCGACCCGATGTACATTTTTGTGGTCTTGTAAAGCATAGCTTTTTACCTGCATATAATCTATGAATAAATCTATGAATAATGAACCCCATTGCTCCATTTTTGTAGTAACAGACTGTGGTTGACACGATTGAATGCTTTGGATATATCAAGATAGCACGCGTGTATGTTGAGACCTTTGTCTACAGCTTGTGCCCAGTCATCGAGGGAGAGCAGAAGGTTTAAAAGGCGAGAGTATGTTTTTATGAAGCCGTGTTGTTCGACTGCAAGCAAGCAATTGTCTTCCAGATGTTTTGTGTCGCTGTTTGCAACGAGGCGCTCCATTACTTTAGAGATCACCGGTAGTAGTGTTACTGGTCTATAGTTGGATACTTCGGAACGGTTTCCTCCTTTGTAGATTGGGGTAATGATGCCATTCTTCAAATCACATGGAACGAAACTTTGGGTTAAAGAGAGATTAAACAAGTAGGTCAGAGTCGTAAACAAAGTAGAAACAGTTTTTGAGGATCAGCGAGGTAATTTCGTCAGCTCCGGGAGATTTTTTCGTGTTGAGATTTAGCAATGCTTGTGGTTGTTCTCCCATCACGTGTCTTTAAAGCAGGAACCCTTGGTTTCACCCTAGACCGGTTATTTATGATCTGATAGAGAATTTTGGGGTTTGATTCCATTTTGCTGAGTAAATGTTTTTGATAATTCAGTTTGTCATCAACAACAAGTTTGTTTATCTTATTTCTCAGCAACCGGAATGTCTTCCAACTCTCAACAGTGGTATCTTGTCGATGAGCCCGCCATGCAGCATTTCGCAAAGTTAACCATTTTCGTGTTCGGCTACTCAGCTTATACGTATATCCATTTTTTGCACCTTTGGAACAAGATGAGAGTGCATTTCAACAGCAGATTTAAGTTTGTTTATCATCCACTGCCACTGATCGTGCATGCTGTCGGACTTAAGACCAGGGTCTGTGGCGTTCTTAAGAGTAGTTTTAAGTTGTAAAAAGTCAATTTTTCTAATCACCTTGTTGATGTCACTTGTTCTGATTGCCTGGCAAATATAATCAAACGTAATAACTAAGTGGTCACGGAGTCCTATTGGAACTTCATAAGTGAGACTTTCAATCACGTGCTCTTCATTTGTCAGTATCAAGTCCAAGATAGACGGTGTATCAGTACCACGAAATTGGGTATTGTTGAAAATATGATTGTAGAGTGGAATTTCTTCCAGCAACTGTTTGTATTAAGCATTTAAAGAGTTTTCTGTATGGGATGAATTTCCCTTAAAGTTCGGCAGATTGAAATTCGCCTTAGAAAGAGATCAGATTTAATCATATTTCATTTCAAAACACGGGTATTTTATGCTAATCGAGCAAATGCTACGGCATTTATCCAAATGTTTCTTTTAAGTCACTTCATATGCCTGGCGAATAATGTCTTGATGTTTTGGTTTGGGCATTTATTCATGAAAAAACGAAATCCCGTAGCAAGCAAACATCGTGAACAAAAATCCATATTTTTATGCATCTTCGTTGCATACAAACACACTATGATTGGTCGCGTGCTGTTTGCCATGAACAGGTGGAGACTGTACAATCCCGACCCGCTTTTCATCATTTTGATGGTTCAAAGCTAAATCGTGTCGTGGATTATAACATCCTTCCGTTGCCATGGTGCCCAGGCTCGGATTTAATATTCCATTGCTGGGCACACAAATGTGTCGAGCATCCATATTTCAATATAAACAGGAAAGTGTATTAACTGACGGTTGATAGCATGCACTATTTCATTCACATGAATTAAGAAGAGGATATTTCGAATCACAGAAACTATTTGAACCCCAATTGTGTTATTTATTCTGCTATGGAGTATGCTCCCAACGCGAACTTGAGCGTGTCTATCAGAGATATTTTCATTACTGAATGCGGTAAATTTTCCGTCACTCCATATGTTTCAAAATTTATGACGACAGGATCGACATTGGCCCAATCGAAAGATTTGTTAATATCAAACGTTTAAATATTTATGTTGATAAAGTAAAAAGATGAACAATTCCATAGGATGAATGTATAGAGATATAATAGAAAAGCGGTTTCGACTTTAGATCAAGGATGTTTGATGGGAGTTAAAAATGACTCCACATATGTACTGGAGTTAGAAAATGTTGGTACAAACTTAGCACGTATGGACGGCAGCACTTTCAGTAGGCTTTTGATTAAGTTATTGGAAGAGATTCGATAGACAAAATCAATTCCTCCATAAACGATGCTGCACTGAAATCAATAGGTTTTGACATTTCAGGCGCATGTGTATGCGTTCCGTCACGATTCGCTCCATATATCTTGATACTACCGTTTGCGGGATCGAAGCACGAAATTTGCAAAAGCCGAAAGTGTTTACCGGCACCACCGCGTTTATGTGCATTGACTATAGAATTAATATCACAAGTAAAAGGTCGTAGAATGATGACAATCAGATTATGCCCTGTGTCAAATAATACTCTCCAGTGCTATTTGAAACCCGGATTAGGAGAATAAGTTCCGGCTGGTACTTTATATCACTCACATTATTCAAGCAATGTTATAATCATAACCCTGTGTATAAACGATGTAGGATAAATGGAAAGTGAATATAATATTCAACTACCATTCATAGTATACTTCTGAGATGTATATCTATGTGGAAAAACTGAATATTATTATCAAAGTTGAACTTGAATGCCACTGTTATATGGGGTTCTTAAAAAGAACCACGATGTTCAAATACAGAATCACAAAGTGATTTCTGGCCAAGCGCTCGAGGCGCATATGAAAGACCAATGTATTGTGCTACTCACATCCCCATCGCTTACACCACAATACATTGAATTTTCTTAGCATTTATTTCATACTATTGGTTTTAGCTTAGTTCTAAAAAGTTTCATATAGCAACCATGCCTACCAGATACGAGGGTGCTTTGCAAACGTCAATGAAATCCACAGCGTGAAGTCAAACAGAGTTATACAATATAAAAAACACATGCAAGCAGAGATTCTGTCCTTTTCCGGTTGATTATAAGCTGTATTCGGACCCAGGAATTAACTTCTTCCGGTGTTTAACAACGTCGATTTTACGAGTTGATGCGAATAATTAAATTGATACCGGTATTTGGTTGAATACAGCCCTTGAATTTCGTCACAAGTAAATTTCCTCTGAAAACTCACCCTGATTCAAAATGGAAACTTGGCACAAAATATGTGTTAGGCTGAAGCTAAAACGTTCCTCTTCGGCTATTTCTAAAACTTTCTCGTTTATCTAACAAC
>JACCGJ010000738.1:10943-37149 GCA_013407085.1 Atriophallophorus winterbourni
AAGTAGAAGTATTGTTGGATGGAAAACGAATCCATTGAGATTGATGCATTTGTGAATAGTCTCGCTGAGTACTTGAAGAAACGTGATGTGGAGAATGCTCTGATGGTTACCTAGGACCGCCAATATCACACCTCATGTTTTCCTCACCGAATCAAATTCCAACGAAATAATAGAGCTCTACTCAACGCTTGTTCTATAGTCAAAATCTATCAAAGAGTAGAATCAACAAGCATGTGAAGGGTCGTGTGCTGAGTTCGCTCTCTGTCGGAGGAGATGACGCGAGTAAATGCTTTAATAACCACAGAAACACAATACAAACATTAAAATCACCGGTTAACTCATTCCAATGAATCTGAATAGCGCCTTTTAACCAAATGTCTGAATTCAGCGCTCTCGTATTATTGATAACCCGAACGTTTTTATTCTTCAGCACACAAAGAACTGTCGGAAGAGTGGTCGAGGCTACCGCTCAGACAAGACACGTACCGAATCATCGCCAAACGCACCGAGTTGGAGGAGAGACTAGCCGAACTGGAGGGAGCGATTCGCATTTTCGATAAACCCAAAGTCTACATCAAACCGGATTGAAATCACGCCGCATGGGGAGAGAAAAAACAACAACATCAAACGATTGCACAAATGTGATTTGTGGAATGTGAAACATTTTATGTTCATCAACTGGCTTGATTTACAATTTTGTCAAAATTCTGTTGAGTGATTTAATGAAAGGAAATTGTCGTCAACTGGAAATAAAGGTGTAATGAATTGGACATATTGAACACATCGTGGGTGTGAGGCGTACATGAATAATTCTTTTCACGGAAGGAGTGCAATTCAAAGAGGTGTGGGCGCATGCGGATTCAGGCAGGTTATCGAGGCCTAATGCGATTTTGTTTGACACTCCTTACTGGGAATGGCGTTGTTGTAATAGTGGCTAGACTCCGACTTGGCTAACTAGCTGAAGTTGAGGCGACCAAGTTCGGGCTTCGATAAATCAGAATTCGCAAGGAAGCTGTCATGCGGATGTCACTCTACTCGTTCACAACACTCGTCTGAATGCATGCTTGATTTGAGGTGTAGGCACCTCATCTTAGTTTGTTTCTACTTATTCTTTTCTAGAATCCGTAGCTATTTAAGACCCACCCTTACCCGGGATTTTACTTTTTCAAATTTTGTATGATAGTCAAGCATTCGGTATATGCTACCGGTGTAATGCTGACTCTGATAATCATAATGATGATAATGATAATAGAATCATTGGTAACAACGTAGACATCGAAAAGTAAATTAGCATGAATAGACTTTGATGGTTAGGCCACGTATAGTGAATGGAAAATCATCGTTTTCCTAACGTGGTTTTGTTTGCCAATCGTTACTTGCAATGGTGTCGTTGTAAGGGTGGCCAGACTCGACTTGGCTCAAGCAGACGAGGGCTTTGAATGTTAAACTAGCTGAAGTTGAGGCGACCCATCTCCTAGGTTCGGGTACAATTGATCAAAATCGTCTGTAGCGACGTCCTTGCTGTAAACATCTTCTTGAAATGTTTGATTATTCTTATATGTTGTCAAGTGAAGTGGTGAGAAAAGCTTGTTATGATGCATGACTAGGAACGCCGCAAGGAAGCTGTCATGCTGATGTCTCTCTTCTCGTACACAACCCTTGCTTGATGCTTGTTTGATTCGAGGTGTAGGCACCTCACCCAAGTTTGTCTGTGTGTGGCCTTCTACATGTTCAGTCGCTTTCTAGGTCCCACCCTCTTCCATCTTTTTTAGGATTTTTACCATGTCATGGTTGCTCGTCAGTTAAACACTTGTTACCGGTGTAATGCCGTCCTTGATGATAATGATGATGAAAATAAACATGCCTCCATCGGCGTCCTGATTCATCCAACGCTAACTACGTTCACCCATGAATCGCCCGACACGAGAGGATGCCGATTGGTCAAACGTCTTGTATAAGCGGATATTGTTATCACCACACCGCCTTCGACAAGTCTGTCCGGGTTGTCACTTCGACATGATTTATCCGTCAATTTCGTCTTAACAAAGTTCGATTTAACCCCCACAAAGTTGGGCATGTTTGACCAACCTTGGCAAATTGTTTAATAGCGGCTGACTTTATCTGTCTGCTCATGCGTCATGAACCTTTCTCATGCAATGCTTCCCGATTCCCAATTCTTGTGGGTTTACGATTTTTGTCATTGGTCGATACCCTCTCTTGGATGTTGTATTCTGCTTACCATTTGAAAGTTCATGATTACCACTGGTCGCTAATGCACTCCAAACCACCACACTACGGCAATGCACAACACAGGCTCCAAACGAATTTCGCCAAGGACTACGCACGCGTTAATATGTTGGTATATCTCAATGTTTGAAAAAAGTTGTTACAAAGATCTTGTTTTGATAGGCAACACTGGTTCAGGATAGATATCATTTGATATTGTGCGGAGGTAGCTCAAATGATTTTCAATAGGGTCATGCAGTAGTGATATGGTATATAGTAATAGAGCGGTGTGAGATCGGTGTGGAACATTTTGCCAACAATCGCTGAAGATGTTGCCTAGTCTGGCAACGAAACGTCCGATGCAAACTCAACAAGCTCGGAGAACAAATTCAAGTAAGCTACATCAGTAACACTTTCGTATTTACAATCGGCCGGGTTTCACTAGAGATAAATGGCAGATAATTGCCTTTTTCACTGCATAAACTCGTGCTAGTTGTATAAAGTGTTCCTAGTCAAACCAGAAATAACCACTGGACTCGAGTTTATAACTCATTGAAGCTCATTAGCAGTACATATCGTCTGCCTCGGTTGGAACTCCAAAAACTGAGCACCACAATAAAAGATTCACGCAGTCATGAATGTTTTCAAGATAGGCACATCTGAGTAGCGATCCTGCTCGAACAGTCGTGAAGGAGCCAGCAACATCGTTTGTGGTCACCAAACGGATCTGATCTACTTGCCAGGTCAACGTCGTGAATATCTCTCATACTACTCATAAGTAGTCGCAAACATAAAAGCAAATTATCTACAACGCGTAAGGATCATCACTCAGATTATGGACCCAGGTGTGTTGGTGAGAAAGAGTTCAGCCTGGTAGTATTTATAGTACAGAACAAAATAATATTAAAGTAAAGTGGTGTGTATATATTGATGATATGAGGAAAATAAAATGTAAATAAAAGGCATCACGATCGCAGACAGAACGCCCATGATGCCGACGACTAAAAGCATCACTTGGGAGAAAGAAGAGTGAACGTTCGAATCAGCGAGAGTCGTGAAAGGGGCCACGATGTAATTGCGGATAAGATGTTCGACTGCCGATCCGGCAGTAAATGTACTTAACCCAACTGGACCACCATTTCCAGGTGTAAGATGGATATCGACTAAAGCTGGGGAAATAAATGACGTATCATAGCATCGTGTAACTCCGCCAAGGTCGGTCTCAAGCCCGGGTGCAAAAAATGGAGAGATGAGCGTGGGACTAGCTACACCATCTTGTGAAAAAACTTCTAAATACATAAACGCAAACAAGAATACTAAAAGGCAACACGGAACTAAAAGAAGATGGACACTCAGCTGGAACGTGTATGACGTCGGACGGTGAAAGCCAGAGTCATCTGAATGCCGTCAGGCAGATGACCATCATCTCCACCAGACCCACCACTATCATCGCCACATGGAACCTCCGGACCATAAATGAGACTGGAAGGACAATGCAAGTGGCCGCAGAGATGAAGAAGTATAAACTCAGTCTTAGGAATTAACGAGTGAAGATGGATTGGTTCCGGGCAGATACGACTGAATCCCAGTGAATTACTCTTGTATTCGTGTCACCACACCTTTAGGGAGATGCCGTGAGGCTTTCCAAGTCGACTTAGAGATTACTCATTCAGTGTGAGGCGTATGGACCACGGATCATGACAGCCTCCTTCTAGAGGATCAACATGGTCATAATCCAGTGCTACGCCCCGACGAACGATAGTGGAGAGGAGGATAAGGAGGATTTTTGCAACAGAGTGTCAACTATCATACAGACATACCAAAGAGGGACATCGTTATTGT
The DNA here is from genome assembly GCA_013407085.1 of Atriophallophorus winterbourni. Taxonomy (NCBI): domain Eukaryota; kingdom Metazoa; phylum Platyhelminthes; class Trematoda; order Plagiorchiida; family Microphallidae; genus Atriophallophorus; species Atriophallophorus winterbourni. Next base: position 15,012 of record JACCGJ010000738.1, read on the forward strand.
AATGGGTGAATTCAGCTCCAAGATTGGCAGTGACAACCGAGGGTATGAGCAGTGACCTCGACATGTCAAGAAGTATTAGGCCCCAAAACATACACGTACAAGGAATAGAACTCAGCAGGGCTCTACAGAAAATAGAAGAACGATGAGAAAAGAAGGCAACGTTAAACAAAATCAGAACTAGAGCAACAAAAGCACAAGAAGAATATACAAAAGTAAATAGAATTCTAAAGCGGAGCGTCAGAACAGACAAGCGGAAATACGTAGAGACATTGACCATAGAAGCAGCGCATCAGAACAACACCAGGGATCTGTATGTCACCATCAAGAAACTAGTTTACCAAGTCTGAAAGGCCAGTGAGGGACGGGGATGGAGAAGCGATAGCAGACGCAGGACATTAAAAGAGACGGATCGAGCACCTTCAGGGGTTACTCTACAAACCAGCTCCTTTAAATTAACTGGAGATAATGCCAGCTGAAAGCGATCTGCTAATCAGGTGGTGCACCCACGAAGGAAGAGATCCGCAGTGCTATTATTCAATTGAACAAAGGTAAACTGCATGACCTGACAACATCCTGGCAGAAGCGCTAAATGCGGACGTCGACGCCAGTGTGGAGCTCCCACATCCATTTTCCCGCAAGATTTGGGAAGAAGTACCAGCTGAGTGGAAAAAAGCGACCTCATCAAACTTTACAAGAAAGACAACCTCAGTTCCTGCTCCAACTACGTCAATTTTAACTCCCTGTTCCTGCTGGCTATAGACTGGATCATGACGATATCGACAGACCAGAAGCGAAACGGAATCCAGTGGACATTTTGGAAATAGTTGGACGACCTCGACTTCGCCAACGATCAGGTCTTCTCTCCCAAACCTAACAACGAATGTAAGAAAATACTAGCCCTCGTTACGGTTAACTTAACTAGACTGGGCCTTAACATCAACAGAGGGAACAGCTAGGTGATCAAGAACAACGCATCCAATACGACACACATCACAGTCCAAGGCGAGGCGCTGGAAGAGGTGAACAGTTTCACCTATCTCAAAAGCATCCTGGAGAAGATTGGAGGAACAGATGCAGACGTCAGTACCAGCATCGGTAAAGCATAAACATCCTTCAATCGGCTGCAGAACATCTGGAGAAATCTAGCGAAATCAACGTTACTACCAAGATATCAGGCTCTTCAACACTTTAGCAAAACCAGTACTACTCTACGGAGCAGAGACCTGGGGAACCATAGACACCTTCATGAAGAAAATCCGGGTCTTCCTCGACACCTGCCGCAGGAAGACAATAAAGATCCGCTGCTCCGTCAAGATCGGCAATGGATAATTGTGAAAACGAACGAAGCAGTGGTTTCCCGACAAAGACATTCTTCACAGACACTAGCGATGGATTGGCCACACCCTCGGCAAACCTGCATCAAACATCATCAGACAAACCCTCACCTGGAACTCCCAAGGGACTAGGAAGAGTGACCTAGAAATATCTGGCGCCGAGACCTAGATGCAGATGCCAAGCAGATGGGTAAGACGTGGGGACAGCTGGAGATACTCGCCCAGAATCGTGATGCCTGGAGAGAGCTGGTAGTAGCACCTTGTGTGTTTCATTTAATGGCCCAGAGCTTAACAGATGTAGATGTTTCAAGTATATTGGCATTACGTTATCACATAGCCTCAACTGGACTGATCATGTGACTGCTCAGTTATTGAAAGGTCACCGTTCTCACACAGTCACGCCTGATGTAGTTAGACATTCTTTCCACTTCCCCTATAAATTTTCCTGGTCTTCTTGAAATGCATTTTATTTTTATCAAAAGATGAATTTATGATATCGCACGATTGAGATGTGCCTCTACCGAATGAATTTGATATATGATCGTCAACCTATACTTACGTGAATGTGACAGATTGATCAATCATATCTTCCCACAACGCACACCCACTGCACGAGGTCCCTATGGCTTGCAAATCGTTTTCATCTGCGCGAAGCTAATATCTCATCCTTTATCCCGGGATTGAATAATTCAAGAAATCATTCATGTCTTACATTGCCTGCTTTCTGGTTGATGAGTCGAAGCATATTTGGGATCTAAAGACGCGACTGGCAGTATGAGTTCCGTCATTATGCTTCGTCTTCCGTTTTTCTTCACGACACGCTTTGATAGACCATAGTTCACTGGCATATCGTGATATATTTGGTAGCACGCGATATATACTATCTTTTTGTCTTCAAGATCAGTTTGCGGTTGACGCAGACATGAGAGTTCAAACGGGCCAAGAAGGCAGCTACTCTGCCAATCCGTTTATCTATCTCGGTGTCTAGCGAAAAGTTATTCGCAATGGCGCAACCAAGATATGTGTGAAATGATGTACTGGTTCAAGCTGACAGTTTTGAACAGTACTGATGGGAGGCGATGCAATCCCTTAGCCAAGAACATTGCTCTTGCTCATTCTGATTGTTAGCACAAAGTATTTGCATGCCGACGAAAAACAGTCCATTAGCGACTGGAGGTGTTCATGGGAGTGAGCAATAATGGCTGTATCAACGCCAACAGTAGAGAAGAAAGCTTTATTTGTTAAAACGAATTTTCAGCTAATCAAATTGATTTAAACACACATTTTCAATGCGAAACGTTAAAGTTTAATGGAAAAAGTTGAAAGTGCTGATAACATTCAAATCCAAAACAGCTTCGGTTTCGCCTACAGCGGTATCAAGCGTTGTGATGGAAGTTGACGAAATGTCAGAATGCATGATTTTTTAAATCCTAATGTACAAGTTTTCTTTCGCATTTTTCTAACCGGTGCAGCGAATGCCCCATTTTTCAAAATAAAAAATTGCACAGCATCTGAACTTCAAACGTCTGTTGTTTACATAGAGATATGTTAAAACGTTTCAAAAACAAAAGGGTTCCATGTTGACTAAAATTCAGTTATAGCACGGCCGATTCAAAAGCCGCGCTCCAAAATATTAGCACGTACCTAGGTTTGAGCTCTCACGATTTAAATTGAAAAACTTTTCCACACCTAGCGTGGCTAATACGTTCTGATATTGTCCTAAAAGCGTGCGCTAGCAGTAAATCAAAGAAAATGCTTAACAAAAGGGAACAAGGTCAAATCCTTGTTTGACGCTTGGGTGAATTTAAAAAGCTTCCGAAGTGCAACCGTTAAACTGAACTTGTCATGCCAGTGTGAAAATACGAGCTTAACAGCGCTTAAAACCAAGCATTTTTAAAGTAAATAAGGTCTCACTATGATTACCGCATTCTTCCATGTCTCGCTGTGCTTCGATAGTAACTCAACCCAGGCTGTCAAACTGAGTAACACTTTATCTGAATGCAAATCCGTGATTATATAAATATACCTAAAATTGGAGTGCATAATAAAACAAAACTGTATAGTGAGCTAATCAGTTAGTAGTATTTACTCACACATCCGTATGCGATACCCAGCTAATGTAATCCACGGATGTGCAATCGTGTAGCATTTCTGTGCTGTGCGGCTAACATCGTGCTAAATTGATTGGCCAGAGGTAGTGAGCTGCATGCTGAAACACGCTGGAGTCTCACTACCATTTCTATTTCTATTTCCCCCCCCCTCATATCTGTCTAGGCCTGGGCAACCTGACAGTATCTTAGCCCACGTGCAATATCTGACTGTACGGCACTTTGCCTGGATCAGGCTTGTGTCTTCATACCATACCATAATGTAATCCACACTGATGATGAAAACAAAACCCCATTATCGAGAATACAACTGGACCAGATCTGATAAAGCTACATAAAGTATTGACCACCTCGAATGAAGCGGGACATTGCAGAATATCCCATACAAAACAGAACACAAAACAATATTTTTGAAAAGAATAGATTTATTTACAACAAACAAACAAAAACAAACTAATCATTTACATGAACTACAATTTTCCCACGGACTCCTTTCGAGGCGATACGTTTGAACGCTTCGGGCACCATATCGAACGGGAAGATTTCGTCAATGAACACTTTGAACAGTCCCGTGGAAACTAGCTTCAGCATGTAATCCAGACGTTCACCGCTAGGTTTGAAGAAAGCCCAACGTAGCTGCGCGCAGCTCTTGCCACCTGGAGAGGTATAGGCAAGCAGCTGAGAACTGAGACGTTGTGTCACAGCCAATCCAACACCGGGGATACTGCCGAATGTGTCCATCAGGTAGAGCACCGGAGAGTTGAGACTGACGTAACGAGCCGAAGAGTCGCAGCTCAAATATTCAAACAAGGGAGGCAAACGCGGGGTGACGATCTGAAGGATACTTTCAGCATTCCAGGTGGGTTGGGAGATGTTTTGGGAAAGGTGCGCGGGTCGAATGCAATCGATAATCACATCGTACTTTGTGCCGACAGGAGGAAGATCGGGATAGACGATAACCTATTTTGGTGAGAAAACAGCTGATATTGAAAATAAGTAATATTATATTAAATTGTTTGAAATTTCAAGTTCACGTTTTCCTATTAGTCGCGAATATTGACAATGTATGCGCCTCAGGGAGGACCATTATCTCCCGCAGCGCTCGCAACGATATGCAGTACTCGGTCGATCGGCGTCATTTGCACGCCGGCGGCGTGATCTGCGTTCAAGAGCTGTATCTGCTCCTCCCCAGCTTGCATACGACGCTTTACACAATGCATTCAATGTGAGCGGTCAAAGCAAGTTCCTCCCCACTCGCGCGGGTCAATTCAACGAGCTTTCTTATCTACTTTGCAAACGTCATTGTACCGCATGTGCGGTCTACGAAACCGGTCATGGGGTGTGTGTGATGGAAATGCGTGCAAGTGAGTTTTTTTGCTTATGGTTATGCGTTTCGCCCCATTGGACACGTGATTGAACAGGTTGATCGTACCAGCCTTACCCAACAGTGTCATACAAGCACTTGTTTACCATTCTACAACTGTTTCAAGCGCATGCGGATCCTGATCATACTGTCACTACCTAATGAGTGCAAACAGCACGAAACTAGTCGTAGTGTGTCTGTGTGTGATGGAAATGCGCGCAAATTAGCTTTCATATCTCGTTTACAAACTCACCATAGAGTACATCTTTCGGAATAAGACTATTTTCAATTCGGTAGACGTGGCCAAGCCACCGCAGGCGGCGCTGACGTAGTAAGGTGAACATGCTCTGTAGACCAGGTTTAAAAAGCACGTCAGCATTTGTCACTTTGTCCACGATATGTTCGAGATTCGGCATATGATCCAAAAATGGAAAGCATTCAACTTTAATCAGTGTTTTGCACGGATGGTCCAGGTTTCACTGCCGTACAGTAACGCATTTAGTACGCACGCATTGTATACCATCATCTTTGTCTTTAGAGTCAATTTGCGGTTACCCCAAACACGAGAGTTCAATCGGAACAAAATGACAGCTGGTTTGCCAATCCGCTTATCAATCTCCGTGTCCAGTAAGAGGTTATCCGCAATGGTTGATTCGAGACGCATTAAATGATGTACTGGTTCAAGCTGACAGTTTCCAACAGTGATGATTGGAGGAAATACAGTCGCTTAACCAAGGACTTTGGTCTTCCTCATTTTGATTGTTAGCCCAAAGTCTTTGTATGTCGCCGAACAACCGTCCATTAGCCACTGGATGAGTTCTTGGGAGTGAACAATAAAGGCTGCATCGTCGGCACACAGCAGGTCACGGGCTAGTATATCCCGTGCCTTGGTTTGTGCTCTCAACCGGTTTAGGTTGAAAAGCTTACCATCACTTCGCTCATTACTTGCAGCCCACAGGCGCTAAAGGCCAAATAAGCTATCGATTCACCAAATAGGCCGTTATTATCTACAACAGATTCGTATAAGCTGTTCCGAACAAACTTGATCGTTCGAACATCGTGTAGTGTATAAAAACGCTGATGACACGGAGAGATCGATTTGTGTATCAGTGGCCATTGGTGATGTGCCCCAGATGAGTAAATTACTCAGACATAATGATGACGACTGAGAACGGAATTGTGTATGCACGATGCTTTCATGCCAAGCATCTAGGCTCATGAGAGTTGTGCCTATCTTTTGTTATATTGCCGCAAGTAGTAAAAGGGATATGGTTTCACCCAATGGGCAAGGTGGGAGGACTACAGTCAAAGGTTGTGATAGCCGGGGGTGGCAGTGGGGATAAGCTCCCACTGTTTATAAAATGCTCCCATATTGCACGCGTCTCAAATGGTCTCTGACAACCAAGTCCAGCTTCTGCACGAGTGGACGGCGGAAATGTTTCTTTTGAGTGCAAAAAATAATGGACACTAATCACGATTTGCTTCGTTTCACTTGTTGCAATGGTGTCGTTACAAAAGATGAGAAACCATATAAACTTTTATAAGCTCCCTGAAGAATAGCTCTGCTCGAGATTGGGATTGGTTATAGCTCCATCGCTGTTTGGACCATCGGAAACATTAAAAACTTGTCACGAAATTTTTGTGAATGGGAACCTAGCGATTTGGCAATGCGGTTCTTTCTTAATTATTGCAATGATGGTTTCGCACTAAGTAAACCGCCTCCCAGATGACTGCGTATAGGTAACGATACTGCCAGACAGCTCCCATTCAGGCAATAAATGGAAAGTACAACCGCTGTGGGTTGTTCCAAAGGTTGTCATAGCCGGGGGTGGCAGTGGGGATAAACTTTCACTGTATATAAATGCTCCCATCTGGCGCGCGTATCCAATAGCCTCTGACAACCAAGTCCAGCTTCTGGCCTTCACGAGTGTCTCCCTGAGCCCGGCGGAACGGATTCTACCAACAGGAGAAGGGGCGAGGGCGAGTGACTGGCGCCTAAAAACCAGTTTGCATCGGGCAGATGGAGCTCGTTAGCCTGGGAGGGCATTTCATCTAAGGGAAGGAAAACCCTGATTTTCAATCTCCGCTGCCTTGCGGGATACCGGTCGCGGGAAAAGCTTCGGGAGAAAACCCAGAGGAAAAATCTGAAACAGAGTCTGGTAGACGGTTAGTTGGTGCACACCACCTCTCTTTCTGGCAACTCCCTGCTCCCTTGCAGGTCGCACTTGTTTGTGCAAAGGCTCGAGAAGCTGACTCGAACAAACGCCGCATTGTACCCAAACTCCTAAGAATCTTCATTGAAGCCGACTCATCCTCCAGGAGGAGATAGTAGCACAAAAGTAAAGTAAAAAGTACTACAGTCAACGACATTGTTACACATAGGTATGCCTATGAAGTAGGCTTAGGCACACTTTCTCGTAAGTAACAATTGTAGTACGAAACAATCCAGTAAAATCGGCATGCGATCACTTACATCATCAAATTCAAGGTCCTTCATCATCGATCGCGCCTTCTCATCGTCCGGACAGGTCACATGGACGCGACAGCCCCAGAATTTAGCCAATTGCGCAGCAGTAAGCCCGACACCACCGGTTGCACCAGCGACTAGCACCAGAGGACAAGTAGCGGTTTTTATCGACATAAACGGGTGCAGACCCGCAGCTGCCAAAGCTGACCAGCCTGTGAGTCCAGCATAACCGATGGAACACGCCTCGATCGCGCTAACATTGTCTGGAATGCGTGCACAATATGACTCCGGGCAGACGATAAACCCCGCGAGAGAACCAGCGCTGGTGGAGCTAAGGAAGGGCCATGTGGCTCCGGCAACACGATCCCCTGGGGAAAAACGTGCCGAAGGGGCTACGTCGTGAACGTGGCCGGCAAAATCACGACCAGGAGTAAATGGAAATTCGGAGCCATTCATTCCGGACAATCCCATCAAGCCAAAACTGGAACCGAGGTAACGGGCGTAGCGGAACGTGGACGCGCCGTACCCGGACAAACACAAAACATCCACGGGGTTTAACGAAGCGGATTCCACTCGTATAAGTAAGTGATCGGGGCGCGTGATCAATGGGACTCTTCGAGTTTGAGTAAACTGTAATTCCCGTGTCAAATCTGTGGATCCGGGTTCGGAGTAGCCCATGCATTGCCACGCGGAAGTATATTCGCAGGTGTCAGTTCGCACGCAAGAAGTGTTTATTGCGTAGCACGAACGTCTTGTGGTAAATCGAAGCGAAGGCCAAATGCGCATGGTTTGTGAAACCAGCAAAATCAAGAATCAAGTGTGAAGAGTCTGAAGAGAAAAGGTCACGAGAAAAGGCAATTGATGACATGGAAACATGGCTTTGCGTACGATAGCTATCAAGTTGTGAATAGTATGCGGGGAACCGTCAGTAAAATGGTGTGAGTACGTCGAAAAAAGGGAAGAAAATCATTCGAAATGTTTAATCAAAAACGGTACATAGTTGAGAAGATAACAACGATATATTTTTTCAAATATTCAGCGACATCATCCAACTGGCAGAGATATCTTGAGGCGTACGACATGCAGGATATCCGGCATCGTAAGAATATAATAGCGTCCACGTGGTAATCGATAATGATTGAGATTAAACTATTTCGTTTTGAAGAGAGAGTGATATAAATAATGCGAAATCGATGAGAAGCGTTTTAACGTATTGCAGAGAATTCGGTGTTTATGTTTGTGACAAGTCATCAGTATCAAGTCATTACAATATTCCCAAAGTTGATCACAAAGGTACATAATGGAAGCATCAGATACTAGTTTCGTGCATATTTGAGCTCTGGGATGCCGTATACAGTTTGAGAAAAGTGTTAATTCAAAATGTTATTCAGAATATTTTAAAATACACGAGAACTGGCACGAGAAATAGTTTTGAAGTAACGTCGTCTTATAAAAGGAATGTGCAGGAAAACGATGCAAGAGATACAATGCCCAACGTCAGAAGACAAAGCGCGTAAAATGAGCCTCCAAAGGGTACTTTGGTGAGAGTAGAATTAAGATGATAGTTCCAAGTGAGGGGTTATCGGAAATGGTAATGCCCAGATAGCCGAAAAGTATGCAGATTTAATTTCAGATCGTAGAAGATCACTACATCATCTTAGTACATGTGTAGTCTCTAACTGTGTGGCACTGCCTGAATCAGACTTGTGATTTCATACATACAAACATGCATAGAATGGAAGGCAATCTCATTCCAAGAGGGAGGCTAAAAGCAGTAATTTGAGCCATGAGCAGGCCACTCATGCAATACGAAGATGTTCTTCAAGACACAAAAGCTGAATAACTTGCATTTAACAGCTCATTTTAGGGGCGTAGAATGAAACGTTAGCTTCAATCACATGCTCCTTCAGGCTACTGGAAGCGGATCGATTCGACAACTTGCAAACGACGCACAATGACCGATCACTGCAAATGTTGTGCAAGAAATTGTTTTCGTGCGTATCCGAGAAGTCGTTCGTCATGTCATGTCCTTCGACATATATATGTTTATCACGACAGGTCACATTGGATGTACAAGAATCGAGTTTCGCTCTAATTTGAAGTCATCGAAAGTCTATATCCTCTCGAACACACGATTGTAGTTCCAAGTAATTCGTATACCGTCCACCGTTAGGCAGATCGCGATTAATCCTCCATGAATGTTCTCCAGACTGGCACATTTGAGTAGCGTTATTGGCCGGGCCAGTCGTGAAGGAGCCAGGAACATGTGTTGTCGCTACCAAACCGAAATGATCTCCACATAAGGTTTTCCCATCAGATACAAGATAAGCTAAAATCAATTGAATTTGATGGGCATCCTCATCTTAGCGTGTTGTGACGCCTGTGACTTCACATCAGTACATAGTCCCTTGAAATATTCACCAAGTTTATAACGACGGCACACAATGGACATTTCAAAGGAGTTGTCCTCACAGACATAAATAACTTCTCTTCTATTCTTGGTGTATATGAACGATATAGTAGAGAATATTGGATGCAACTTGATACTATTTGCCGATGACATTAAAATTTGGAAACGTGTCAGGTCTGTTAATGACTGTATGGCATTACAACGGGATCTGAGCATCTTATTTCGTTGGTCCCAGTTAAATGAGTTACCATTTAACCCTGCGAAATGTAAAATGCTGCAGCTTGGAAAATCTCTGCACCACGTGTATCAGCTTGGCACGCAAAATCTCGTCTGGACCACAGCGGAAAAAGATCTCGCTATATGGGTTTCGTTTAACCTTAAGCCTGGACAGCATTGCCGGATGGTGTACAATAAAGCTTGCCGTATCTTGAGTCTTCTGAAAATAATATTCCGGATTTTTACGCCCGAAACTCTACCCCGGGTAATTAACACGTATATACGTCCTGTTATGGAATATTCCATCCAAGCCTGGGCACCATGGCTAAGGAAGGATATCGAACTACTCGCAGGATTTATCATCGTGCTACAAAGTTGGTCTCCCGGTACAGCGAATGTTAAAACTGAACCTACACGATTTTACCCAACGGCGGATACGTAGTGACCTTATGTTGACCTTCAAAATCCTGCATTCTGTAAACCATCCCCTTAAACACTTGCTAAAGCCCAATGACCTTACTAGAACACGAACACATTCAAAGGCTTTAAGCATTCCGCATTCTCGATTGGAGATACGTCGTAATTTTTTCTCCGTAAGAATTTGTTTCACTTGGAACTATTTGCCGGAAGAAATCACACGATCAGAATCTGTTGAGGTTTTCGCTTCCAAACTCGATGAGTTTATGACGAACCATGCGGTATGCGAGTGTCCCTATTGATTTTTGAGATATTTTATATTTTTTATGTGTTCCATATACCTTGTCATCCTATGGTTATTGTTAAGCTTAATGCTTTTTCTACCATAAAATTTTCTGAGTTCTGAGTTCTCCACAACACGCTAAAACAACAATGCCCGTCAGGTTGAATAGGTCTAAGCCTACACTGTACCCAATGGGAAGACCTGACACGAAAAACAGATCGGTTGAGCGACCACAAAAAATGTTCCTTCACGACTGGGTGGGCATTTAACGCTAGTCGAAAGTGTCAGGGTAGAGAAAAGTTCATGAACGCTTGATGGCCAAAAAGCGGAAGCCGTTAGGCGTAGGACTACAATGGTGATGAACTCAAAGAAAAGCGAAACTCGCTTCCATAGTGTTGTGAATATTTCGAAAAACGTGGTACTCATGAGTAGTCACGGGTATATATAATTTGTAACTCCTGTATCAGACTGCATCGTCATGTGAGACGATGCGGTGTAGGGGAGAATCATGTGTTTATGATGTAGCCAATAACAGTTAGGCAATGTCCTTGACCTTCTACGGTCGATGGAGACTATGGATGTTCATTGCAAGCGCATGATTGTTATTAATAAGTCCGATTCAAGAATCTCCTAATCTATTCCACAACTTTACCGGCGAGGTGAACCGGCGATCCACAGCGTCTGTACGTTGCTCGTCTGACCTTCGGCGCCGGTCCCGAAAGTTTAAATCATGCATTCTAAACAAGCGAGCAATAACTAGTTCCTTCCGCGTATACAGCAAGTGTGGCTGACTCAAAGGTCGACTTGCCGATTTATGCGCGCTGTGGAGTAGTCTTTCAGAATGTAAGTACTGGGAACGTGAGTCAAACAATACATCGCTTTTTTCTTTATACGCACAAGACCTAGCCAGCATAGACGGCGCGGTCACGATACAGTGAACATGATCTGTAGACCAGCTTTAGAAAGCACTTCTGCGTTTGTTACTCTGTCCATGCAATGAGGTATAGTGCACACACGGTTAGCTGCACGGATGTGCCATTGTGCAGTATTTCGTACAGTTTACGCCGTTCGGTGAGAAAGCGACTAGATAAAAATTTATAACGTAATCACCTCCGATTGACTAGCTTGGGCTGACGTAATCCACGACATTAATTAATCCGGCTAATCTATCCGCGAAGCCAGGCACACAAAAGTACATAAGTAATAAAGCAGCTTGAATTGACGAACAAAACTTAGTTTATATTATCACGTAATATGGTATGATGGTATGAAAGCACAAGCCTGATCCAGGCAACGTGCCACACAGTCAGAGACTTCACGCGGGCTAAGATACTGTCAGGTTGCCCATGCCTAGACAGAAGTGATGAAGAAAAAAGAACAGGAAATGGTAGTGAGACTCCAGCGTGTTTCAGCATGCAGCTCACTACCTGTGGCCAATCAATTTAGCATGGTTAGCCGCACAGCACGGAGTACTGCACGATTGCACATCCGTGCACGTAGTGCAGTCATACATCACACGGCGTGCAAAACTGATTGGCGAATAGACGCTGAAATCCCACCCCCGTTGCTATTTTACTTTACCCATATCTGCCTAGGCCTGGACAAACTGACAGTATTTTAACCCATGTGCTGTCTTTGACTATCCGGCATATTGCATAAATCTGTGATTGTGATTCTATATCACAATGGTTTTTGTTTGCCAGTTGACCACCGTCTATAGCAAAACAACACAATGACTGTTTATTTTCCGTATGCGACCGCAAACAGGAAGTACGTTCACAAAAGCAGGTCAACAATTGGTTCACCACATGAAATGGAAAACAATAACAATTCTTTCGCCATTGTAAACATTCAAGCAAACCGTAATCTTCATCGAATTCAAAATAAGATATTAAATCAAATTTTATTGAGAAAGTAATCAAATACGTAAAAATCAATATTGATTCGGATGGAATTATCGGTGGAAAAGTATTATAAAAAGATCCTAGTCTCCAAGAAAAATCGCATTCACAACCGTATTCACGGGAAGTTCTTTGCACGTTTCCGTCGCCACGGGGAGAATCAGCAACAAGTTCGCGTCTGAACAGCTTGCCAGCCGAGAGCTGACTTGATCTCCCAAGTGATCAACCATTGCAACAGGAATCGCAACGTTTTCGGTCGGTGATGGCGTATCAAGTCGATCCCACTTAAGCAGAGCCCTGAGATATTCTGGGCGGTCACCAAGAGATACGGGGCGAGATAAGCGAGCGTTGATAACCGGCAAATTCCATTCGCCTTCGGGACGCAGTTCCAGCTTGCGTAAAAATGGTAGTATGAACAAATGGGCGCAAACAAACGCTGACACCGGGTTGCCAGGAAGACAGAAAAAGATCACGGTCTTTTGGGCCCCATGGCTGGTGGTGTAAGTGACAGAGGCTACCTTGATTGGTTTGCCTGGTTTAATAAAAACACGATGAAAATGAAAAGTAGCGTTGAATTTATCAATCAACGTAGAAGCCACCAAATCTCGTTCTCCCATGCTCACGCCACCGGTGGTAATAACAATGTCACATGAAGAACACGCGCCGTGAAAGTTGTGTTCTAGCGAGGCTTCGTTATCCTCAACAATGCCCAAGTCGATCACGTGGTTATAGCCATGCTTGCGGAGCAACAAGAGTAACAACGGCCTGTTAGCATCGACAACAGATTGCTTTCCGTCGAATGGAGCTGAGCAATCTATAATCTCATTCCCGGTAGAAAGCAGGCCGATTTTCGGTTGCTTGATGCATGGAATGTAGCCACCTTGCACCGACCAGCAGGAAACTTTACTGAACGCGGTTTCCGATAAATCTTCTCGGTTACAGATATCAGAACTTGGTGTTAATAAACCAGCCATTGAGAGTAAAGCTACTTCTGTTGGTCCTAAGCGTAAGCCCTTTTTAAACATATAGCTCAATGGTAGATCGGAGCCCATAGGGCGAACGAATTCACCTTTGCATCGAGGAGGAACCAAAATTTCAATCAGATCTTCTTCCTCAATTCCCGGGTCTCCAATAGCAGGACAGCGCTTCTTTACCAGGCGGGTGTTCTCGACAGGAACAATAGCATCCGTACCATTAGGAAGTGGTCCACCAGTGCTTATCCGCACGCAACTATCTTCACACAAATAGGTGTTCTGCGGAGCCACATCACCAGCACAGAGAGAAGAGCTAACTTTAAGTATCCTTGCTTGCAGCGGAAACTTGACAGCGTAGCCATCCATGCGACTGGAATCATAAGGTGGAACAGCCAATCGTGGTTGCAGTGAAACACCCAGCACGCGGCCTAGACAGTTTTTGTAGAAAACCGCTTCGACCTTTTGTGGAATCGTACTGGCAAGTTCAAAGATCTTGTGCTGTGCTTCTTCTACCGAGATCATGGGAAATGGGGATTGTCTTGTGCGATCAGCGATGCAATTATGCGAAGCTCGATGCACGGTTGGTGTTTGATGTGCAAGGCTTGGACAACCCTTGAGCAGGGCAACAGCATGCTCCACATTCAAAAAAATGATTGGCAAACATTGAACAACTGCCTTTGGACTGCCTGGCAAACTGATAACCAACACCTTTCCATGTACACCAACCACCATTCTAGAAAGTGCTGCTTTCGGGGTGTGGTTGAGAGATTCAGTATAGAGAGCATGTTCGAGGCCCATCAAACGACGGTGCGGTTCAATCAGTTGCAATATCGTGTCCGAGGTAACGTCTCGTTCTGCGAGACCTGTACCTCCGGTTGTTAAAACAACATCAACTAGGCCGGAATCAATCCAACGCAAAACCACGTCACGAATGGAGTCCCTTTCGTCGGGGACACAATCAGTGAATATGACTTGATACCCTTGTTCTCCAATCAATTTGACAGCAGTAGGTCCGCTTTGGTCAAGCGAGGGATTGCGGGAACAAGTGTCACTGACAGTCAGTACACCGAACGAGATCTGTCGGGCTGAACGGGATATCGGATAAAAATCAACTAAGAACTGGAGCATATGGGTTACAAAAATGAACGTAAACATATATAGGCATTTAGAACATAATCAACCAGGTAATTGAACTGCAGTCATGGTAACAATGCTTTAATTAGGCTCGTGAATTTCAAGGGACCCAAGCTGATAATATGAATTGATAAAGGTTCCCTAAATTAGGTGTGTACTGCCTGATTTTGCAATCGTGCAGCATTTCCTGTGGCTGCACGGCTAAACATCGTGCCTAAATTGATTGGGCCAACGGTAGTGAGCTGCTGTTGAAATCGCTGGAGTCTCGCTACCATTTCTATTTCTCCCTCATATCTGCTAGGCCTGTGCAACCTGACAGTATCCTTAGAACACGTGCAGTCTCTGACTGTGCGGCCACTTTGCCTGGATCAGCTTGTGTCATTCATACATAAATAAGGTGTGTCTGATCGCAGCAATATTATATGTTTCACTGTGCGAATGAAATAATGAGCGCGACTCAAGTGGCTTCGTAACCTATCAATGTTAAGTACTTACTTCCTTTTTTTTTTAGTTTTATGGCACACAAATCTGGATCCCGGAAGAAGCACAGACAGCATGGGCTGAGATACCTATCAAGTTACCTAGAAAGCAATAAAGGTTGAGAAGGTATAATCACCATCATCATCATCATCATCATCAGCAAGACAGTATCCACACCGGTCGCAATGTATCGAATGCTTAACTGCGATACAACCATGAAAAAAGCGAAATCCGAATAGATGAGGGATAGTGGAACTTAAATAGATGCGGATTCTGAACAAGAGTAAAGGCAAATAAACAGGGATGAGGTGTCTACACCTCGACAGCTTCCCTCGTCACACCACTTGACAGCATAACAAGGTTGAGCCAACACCCCAAGATGCTTAGTTTAAGACCGCCACTGAACACGGTTTCAGGGTATATCCTGAAACGTAAATAATTACTGCGATATCTGATCGCGGGGACCCCAGTCAGGAAGACGCGCTGCGCCGAAATTAGAAAAGGTTATTGGTAAGGGTTTTGGCTGCCTATGGCACGTGACGGTTCGGACACCACGATATTTACGCCAATCGCGAGGTAACGCTACAAATAGAAACCGTTTCCGAAGTAGGTGGCCCGCATCCGTAAAACGTGACCCTACCAGCGTAACCTGGGCAGGTTGATCAGCTCCGCTATATCAACATTATTACCGAAGTGCTTATTTCGGACATCTCTTCCGTGTACGTGACGGTAACAGCTAACTCCCAAAATTCTGCGGAGACAACGGTTGTAAAATACTTGAAGACGCTGAATGTGTTCTTTACGTATCTTCAAACTATCGCTTTGCAGACTCTATTTTGAAGTAATAGAGGCAGTCCTTTCAGACGCCACAGATGACCTAGGTTGCGGAATGCTACGGTTGCTTTAGGAATTCGTGCAAAGACCTCGTCATCTAACGATGAGGAATTACTCACACAATTCTGTCAGAATTGTAGCTACCTTGGTTAGTGCAGTCTGCTCATGGTTAGTGCAGTCTGTACAAGACGTAGAGCAGAACTACATCACCAGCATAGTCTCAATCGAGAAGCTTATTACTTGGCATTATGTCAACACCGAAAGCTTGGGTTCCATCACTGCACAATTCGATGATGGCATCAATTACAAAATTGAACAGACAAGAAGAAATCGGGCGTCACCTATGGCGGAGAATTTTGGCGAAAGATCGTTGTAAACCCTAACGCATCTGAATATACGAGCATAAAATTCACGCAGTACTTTTGCCGAACGCCTTTGCCCAGCAAAGTGTTAAACAGGACAATTCGGTGGACTGAAAAATTCTCTGTTGAAGTCTAAACTTATAGCTATTGTCGGTTGAGTCGAGACCCTCTTCGTCTGTATTCTATCCATTGACCTTGCTGGTACGAGTGGCTCTGAAGGTGCCTAAAGAACAATAACGAGTATAGTTTAAAAACAGAGATAAGCTATCGCACATGTATGCCATTTGAAACAAAGCAGATAGAGGGCATATTAAAGCAATGAAAGAACATTGAGTCCATAGATTACCGCGACCTATGTTACGTTCTAGGTAATTACCGTTTATAAGAAATCTTCATTCAAGAGGAGCCAAGGATAGCCTTTAATCAAAAGACAGCAGCAAAACCAGTGTGGCTACAATGATGGTTTGTGCGGTATGATGGGGAGTGCCGGAAGCTAAATAAACCAGCCAGAAACCGGTAGTGTTGTGTAAATGCGGGAGATGTTAGTAACACATTACTTTAAACACGTTAGAGGTTTTGACAAGGACAAGAGGTAGCTTACCATTAGTTATCAGGTGCTCCGAATCAACGGCGGAAGACATAACGTTCAAGCTGACCAGTCCACTGGTTTAGGCAGCTGAAATTTGATTCGATGAAATTATCTATCAAAATCAATGGACAATAATGATGAAAAACGGTGAAAAAGATATCTCAGTGGTATGTATTTAAGTGCAAGGATGTGCAATCGTGCAGTACTTTGTGCTGTGCGGCTAACATCGTGTTAAATTGATTGGCCAGAGGTAGTGAGCTGCATGCTGAAACAGGCTGGAGTCTCACTCCCATTTCCTGTTCTTTTTTCTTTCTCATATCTGTCTAAGCCTGGGCAACCTAGCAGTATCTTAGCCCACGTGCAGTCTGTGACTGTGCGGCACTTTGCCTGGATCAGGCTTGTGCTTTCATACCATACCATACTTGATACATTTCTGTGTATGCTTGTTATTTTAATTTTACACAACTGTCTTTTCGACTTTGATCCGGTCTTATTGACGCTAATATCTACGTGAGTTTCGATACGAAGTCGTGTTCCCTGCATCACTCAGCGCTTGTTTGAGGCCTGTAACATGTGCCCATTAGTGAAAACTATTCGTCGTTGGGATGGATAGAAGCAAAGTGCCGCGAAGTCATATGCTGTGCGTTTGCTCAGATACTCTCAAGTTGCCTAGGCCTAGACAGATGAGAAAATAAGGTAATGGCAGTGAGACTCCAGCGCGTTTCCGCATGCGGATCAGCATCCGTGGCAAATCAATCGTATACGGTGTTGGACGGATTAATCTACAAGCAAAAGATCGGGTAGCAACGCCAACATCCAGAAAACATAAGACATCGAAACGGATCCAAAAAATTCACAAACCACTTTTCCAGGCATAGAGATTAAAAGGATTGCATGTGGGTTTAATGCACAAGTATAAAAGCTAAATGTTCATTTTTCAGTAATATCGATACGCAATTCGAAAATATACCAGAGTGGAATGTTGCTTCCCTTTGGGTTCAGTGTGAGCTGGATTTTTTCAACTAAATACGTTTGGGCAAGCTATTTATAAGCGATCATCTTGATAATACGTCTAAGAAATCTAGACTAGGACAGGACGCGAAGTTAGGAATGCCCACTCAAACCACAAGAAAATCAATAACGACAAATTTAGCGTTTCCATTTACAACCGCTGAGTCTGTCTTACAAAGGACATGGCCAAACCGTCACTGTTGCCCGAATCCAGGCCTGTGATTTCATACATATAAACAGACCTATGCATGCATGCATAGGTACATACATACATAGATACGTACATACATACATAGGCAAAAACACGCTGAAGTTTCACTACCATTTGTTGATGTCACGGAAAAATAATCCTGGAGTCATGAACAGTCTTGGGAATTTAGGTACAAAGCGCCGCTCCCAGTACCACTCGGCGTTTGTTCGATTTAGCTTCTCTAGCATTTGCACCACCAAGTGCGACCTGCAGGGCAATAGGGAGTTGCCGTAAAGAGGTGCTGCGCACCAGCTAACCGCCTACAGGAATCTGCTCCAGATTTTTCCTCAAGGTTTTCTCCCGAGCCTTTCCCGCGATCGGGTATCCCACAAGACAGCGGAGGTTTGAAATCAGGGTTTTTTCTTTAGATGGACTGCACTCCCGGCCTCACAAGCTCCATCCGATCGACGCAAACTAGTTTTCAAGCGCCAGTCACTCACGTAAAGATGCTCAAATTCTTATGCTTTTCAGGAGAAGATTCCAGAGTTTAGCATACTTATTCAGGTAAACGTTTCTCCTTACTTTCGTGCGGAATCTTGGTAGTTTCTTAAATTATACCTTGAATCTTGTCGGCAGCGAATAGTCGAATTTATATCAATATTATCAGAAGATATTATTCTAAAAAACAGTATTAGGTTGTGTCTAATTCAACGGAGCCATGATGGTTCTAGCACGAGCTGCTTTCACCTTTCTGTATATGAATGACTCGAGCTATTTCCGATCACTGATTTGGTAAGAGTACGTTGTACGTTTTCCAAAACGATGCTATCGGTTTCGTTTGTTGCTATATATTATATTACAGTAATCGAAGAGAGGTATATGTGAGAAGATTATAAAGTTATAGCTTGAGGTGTGGGAGAGTAATAAAATTTTGAATGATATTTACACTCTGCTCGCCTTCGAGATCACGTGATGTATATGCTCGTTGAATGTAATCGATGCACAATATCTGAACCCAAACTCACGTGTGCAGTCGATCATTTCAATGAAATTACTATTAAGAAGGATTGATCTACCAGGTATTGTATATCTTAAAGGCATGAACTTAGATTTATCTACAGAAAATGAGAGAACGTTAACACGTTGAGTGCGATAGGACCAACCGGTGGGTCGTGACCGATATCTTTGTGTAGAGAATATTTAAAAACAACATAAAAATTACGCTTAAAGTTATTTTCTTTACAGATAAAAACATCATCGCCCCAGCGGAAAGTCGGTAGTTTCCGTCATCGTATTCAACGTGTTAAGTTTACCCCAGTTGGATAATGCAGCCAGATCTTTTTCAAAAACAGAGACTCTGCTTTACTGGCTGTAATCTACCGTCCACCAAATGCCCAACCTGTTGTTGATATCGGTATTTTATTCTCTTTGCGGTTCGCCTTATCAATGAAGCACAGTCATATCTTATTGATGGGAGACTTCAATTCGCCTAGTTTGCGTGTTGAACCTGCACACGATACTTTTGCTTGGGAGTTAAATGAGCTGATAGAAAGTCATCCTTTGTACAGTCACGTGACGGAACCCACACGTTACAGCGGAAATGACACACCATCTTTACTAGACCTCCTACTGACGAACGAGGTATTGATGATTGAGGAAGTCTCGAGTGAACCTCCGTTGGGTAAAAGCGATCATGTTGTCCTGATTTTTGACTTCGTGTGTTACGCTAACTACCTGGATCAAGACGACATCAGGCTGCGGACGTTTACAAATTACGATACTCTATACAATGTTGTTGCCTCCAATAGCTTTGACTTCATGCTAGAAGGTGACTCGGATTCAACTTGGCGCAATTTTGTTACCAAATGGCACCAATTAGTGGAGCTTTCTTCAGTTTCAAGACCGGTTCCCCCAAAAAATGCCGGCACACTCATCCGGAGTAAAACCCGTAAATGAATGTGCCGCAGAAATGCCGCCTGGACTGCGTTTAAGTTGTCACAACTGCCGAAGGATTGGGAGCATTATAGAAAATTACGCAATCATTGCACTGATCTAGTGCGCCAGGATAAATTAGATCATCAAAGTAAAATTACGGCTCGATTCCTGGAAAATAACAAAATGCTCTACAGATTTGTCAACAAAAGGCAGAAGGTGCAGACTGGTATCCCCTCCCTTAGTACTAGTGCAGGCTCCACGTCTACATCAAAGGACGCAGCAGCAGTCTTGAGATCTCATTACATGCCCATTTTCCGAAACCCCTCCCTAATCTTCCCTACGTTTTGCCCCCATTACCTCTTAACTCTTACACCATGTTTTCTGCTAACAGAGTCCGAAAAAATCATGCGACTTCGAATCAACTCCTCACCGGGTATCGATTGCATAACGCCAAAAGCATTGCGTGCAGTTGCTGATAAACTTAGCGAACCGCTTGCGGTGTATTTTCAACGACTCATGGATAATTCTGAAGTCCCTGCTGGTTGGAAGGAAGGTATCATAACTCCAATCTTCAAGGGTGGAAATCGCAGTGATCCCGCCAATTACCGTCCAGTCACTCTCCTCCCAGTGCTGTCCAAGTTAATGGAGGCAATAGTTGCCGACGAAATCATGGCTTTTGCGGACGGCTTCAATATTATCGCTGCAGAACAACATGGATTTCGTAGAGGACACTCATGTACCTCTAACATACTTTTGGCTCGGGATTACTGGACCAAATCTGCTGATGAAGGTAAAGGATGTGCAATCCTGCAGTACTTCTGTGCTGTGTGGCTAACACCGTGCTAAATTGATTGGCCGCTGGTAGTGAGCTGCATGCGAATACACGCTGGAGTTTCACTACTATTTCTATTTGTTTTGTCATATCTGTCTAGGCCTGGGCAACCTGACAGTATCTTAGCCCACGTGCAGTCTCTGACTGTATGGCACTTTGCCTGGATCAGGCTTGTGCTTTCATACATCATACATACAAAGGAGTCGATGTTATTTACTTAAATTTCTCTAAAGCCTTCGACCGCGTTGACCATGTAATACTGCTGAAGAAGCTGCAGTCATTCGGTTCACCATCTGTATTGCTTTCCTGGGTAGCTACATTCCTGCGTTCGAGAATTCTTCGCGTGCGTGTTAAACAGACCCTTTCAGAGCCGTTCCCAATTCAGTGTGGAGTACCTCAGGGTTCCGTTCTTGGCCCGCGTCTATTTTTGTTGTTTATCAATGACATTGGAGGATACGTGAAATCACCGTTTCTCCTATTTGCGGATGATATCAAGATCGGGCGCTCCATAGATTCGTCTGACGATACGTCAAAACTGCAATCCGATCTAGACTCATTGCATGAATGGTCAACGATCAATCGCTTACCATTCAACATTGAAAAATGTCACGCAATACGTGTTCGCTTTCCTGGCGACCCTAGGTATATTCTAGGTGGCAAGATCCTCACTGTCACAACGCAAGAAAAGGATCTCGGAGTGATCGTGCAACATGACTTGGGCTGTTCTGCTCAGTGTAAAAGTGCTTCAATCGTAGCTAAAAAAACGTTGGGCTCTTGAAGCGGGCATTCGGAACCATCGATTCACGTATCTTCCCGCTTCTTCTTCAGGCGTACGTCAGGCCACACTTAGAATATGCTATTTCTGTCTGGAAACCATGGTTGAAGCGTGACCAGCACGCGTTGGAACAACCACAGAGACGTTTTACCAAGCTTGTCAAGGGGCTTGGCCTCGCCAGCTACCAAGAACGTCTAACAACACTGAGATTGTTTCCAACGGATTACCGTCAACTCCGAGGCGATCTGATTATTACGTGTCGGATATCGACGGATGAAAATCACCCATGTAGGCGAATGCTAGAATTGGCACTGCCCTCTGGAAATCGTGGTCATCCTCTCAAGCTAGCTCATCGGCATAGTAGACTGGACTGCCGGAGACAATTCTTCGCCATTCGGATTATTCGTGCTTGGAATGCCCTGCCCCATTCTGTCATTTTTGCCCCATCTCTCACTATCTTTAAATAACGCATTGACATTCATTTCTATAACGCATTGCACAATTTTTAATCAT
Organism: Atriophallophorus winterbourni; assembly: GCA_013407085.1. Lineage (NCBI taxonomy): Eukaryota > Metazoa > Platyhelminthes > Trematoda > Plagiorchiida > Microphallidae > Atriophallophorus > Atriophallophorus winterbourni. The sequence goes on from JACCGJ010000738.1 coordinate 37,140, forward strand.
AATTTTGCTA
>JACCGJ010000739.1:3564-33051 GCA_013407085.1 Atriophallophorus winterbourni
ATCCTGAGTCGACTAGTGGCACCACGATGCTGTTCCGCGTGAATTCCGGAACATTGCTCCACCAAGTGAATCACAAGGTGCTGACACAACCTCCGATGTCAATATTCTTATAGAAATCACAGCTGTGTGAATTATAGCAGGGTTGATTGTGCTGGCGCTTACGTGTTGCAACGCTGGTCCTAATATGGACATCATCTCGGAGCGTAACAGCTTAAATCCGTTTTGTGTATGTATAAATGCTTAGGGATGCGTTTTTGTGCACATTACAGATTAGCACTGTGAGGTCAGGATATCAAGAAACGTGTATATTCACAAACACATGAGGTCTCATTGACCTAGAATCCTACGCAAATCTGAAAGCTTTCGACAACACAATGAATCTGCGCCTATTTTGTTATCACCTTTCGTATAATAATGCGGCAAATTTGAAATGAATTGGGTATCTTCAAAATCGCTTACAAGAAATACGTTAAAACGCCCACGCTCCACATATCCGCGGCAGGACCAATCACACCAGCATTCTGATGACCAATCACAATTTCCGGCGCCGTGTACTCTGAAGACAGCCAATCACGCTCCGCTACGACGTTCACGTGATCTACCAACTCGGCGTGGGAAAAACCAATCAGCTGCAAAGGGCAGCTAAGGACACTCATCTTGTGCCTGTCTGTAATGCCGGTACCCAAAGTGTCGCTGACCAATGGCAGCATCGATCTGAATAATTCCGTAGCACCGGCGATCGATGAGAAATCACGTGTGAAGAGCAGATTTTTGGGCTGTCAACGAAAAAAAATATCGATCGCAAATATAACATATTAGGCTGGAAAAATCTGGTTCTAAACTAAACCAAGCATTTATTATAAAAAACGAAACGAAAGCGATTTTAGGTAACTGTATAAAGAGCCCACCGATGATACGAGAAAACTAGTTATTAAATTTCGCGATAAGACTGCATCATTTGTATAAACCGAGAGGTTGACGGCCTAATATGATCGCACTTGTGGTTTAAAGATGTTCGTGAAGGAAATATGAAAACTCTAGACCCTACGTGTTTGAAACAACATGTACTTTGCCACGCTGTTTGAGACATTGTACGAATCTGAGAATGAGCAAATAGTGGATGACGTGAACAGCGTGTAAATGTCATCGATTGATTGAATAACGCCATGAAAATTGCGGGTACGTTGTACCTGTCAAGCATGGACTTTTTGGCATGTGTAACTGCGAAGCGATCATCACCAGGGACAGCATTACAACGGTGACCTGTGTCAAGTGCTTAATTGCCAAACAACCATGAAAAAATCCTAAAAGTGGGAAAGGGTGGCAATTAAATAGCTGCGGAATCTAAAGATGAGTAAGTACAAACAAACTGAGATGAGGTGACTACACCTCGAATGGAACAGGCATTCAATCAAGTTTCGTGAACGAGTAGAGCGACATCAGCACGACAGCTTCTTTGTGGCTTTCCCTGTCATGCATCATAAAAAGCTTTCCTCGTCACTCCGCTTGACAACATACAAGAGTGAGCAAACAATTCAAGAGGATACTTAATACAAGACCCTCTCCCGAACACGCCATATCCTGTAGCGTAAATAACCACTGTGATATCTGATCGCCCGGGAAAGTAAGCGGTGCAATCGCAAGTGGAGAGTACGCCAACATGTTCCGCGCAGGCATTTTTATGGCCGGGATTGAAAGAATTCGAAGCGTTAATCTAGAAGCGGGAATTTCAGAAACCGTTGGAAGAATAAGACCAGCAGTAGCTTGTTTACGCTTATCCGCAATGCTGTATGCACCAAGTTAGGCGACCTTGATTATCGTGCGCAACAGCGGGTAAACTATACAGTTGGTTTTGATAGTTTTAACCAGGTTGTATGCGGTCTGGAATAATGCCTAGGCAGGAGAACAATCAGGGTTCTCCACCGTATCCTTTGGCTAAAAACCTAACTCACAAGGCAGCGGGTTGGGTTGAAACCGTGTTCTTCTGACCTCTATTCATTAACCTGTCTGGTATGCGTGATTCTAAAGGTGCTCAAAAACACCACCAAGTATACGTCGATGGTTCATGGAGGTGTACTAACCATCGCACCACGTTAAAGTCCAGTCTCGGCGCATCATCATCATCACAGACAGCATTACACCGGTAGCACCTACCGAATGCTTAACTGCAACACAACCATAAAAAAGTAAAATCCTAAAAGATGGGGAAGGGTGGGACTTAAATAGTTACGGATTTGATAGAAGAGTAAGCACAAACAAACTGGGAAGAGGTGTCTACATCTCAAATGGAACATGAATACAAACACGTTACGTGAACGAGTAGAGCGCGGAACAATAGATAACTGGGCGTTTGCGATTTACATCAATGGCCGACATCGACCAACATAATGCTCTAACAAAACAGCTGGCAACTTATTGGAGGATTTAAGACCGCTAGTTAATGCATCATGTTTATACAAAGGCTTGAGCTGGAGTCAGTCATGCCTATCTATACCTCTAACTCAAACATAAATTTCAAGGATTATAGCACGTATCCTAACTAGAATCTACGCAAAACTATACATCAAACTAAAACTTACCTGAATGTCCAAATGTAGTACACCTTGCTCATGCAAATGTGTAATCGCCAGCAGTACTTGATGAATAAGCGCCTTTGCCGTAGACTCTGACCACATGCAACACTGAAGCATCGACTCGGTCAGATTTGGTCCATTATATCTGAGAATAAGAAAGAGATAAGAGATACTTGTCTGGGTTGTGTTCAAAACACGGTTACGGTTGAAGTCAGCTTAAACAATTACCTTTTCACAGATGAGACGTATGTGTTGCGGTGAGGCACAGTTGTTTCCGGATAAAGAGATCACGGGATATTCATGTGCTTCACTGGAAGCTCGTTGTTATACTAACACATCACACATGATAGCTCTTGGCTTCGACTCTTCGCGTTAGAGAAACCTTGCTTTTGACTACTCACTTTGGAGATACGATGTAATGCACCATCTCCGAGAAGGCATGTACTGCCCTCAGCGGCTGAACGAGATGACGCAACCAGAATGCAAATGCCTATCGCAGCAAGCATCATGGGAGCTATTTGTTTCAACCAAATGGGACCGTTTAGTCATTGGAAATTGTGCGGAGCATAAAATCGTCACGCAATTGAGATGTTCATGGTCTATCACTGCTCGGCAACGACCGAAGGAGGCTAACAAATTCAACAGAATACAATGCAATACCAAACCAGACTGCAATGCCGTTCTATACACAAAATGATGATGGACGATAGCTATTTAGATATCGATCCGAATTTAGCTTAGGTCAGAATTGTGAACTATAAAAATTAGGGAATAGTGTTCACGCAACCGCAACTTCCTCATTGAGCAAGAAGAAGGTTTGTGAGGATGGCACAGTAATAAATCCAGTTGACGATACTTTGTTCAGTACACTGTTTCGAAGAAATTGTACCATAGAAAACAAGTGTAAAAGTCAGCCATTTGAATACACCAGATGTCGTATTTTTTCCTACAATCGCATCAGATGGAAAGGCTTCCCGATGGTCTTATCTCCCCCATTTATACTACCACTAAAAGCTGGTGGTTTTTAAGGAGTTAAACGTTTAATATAGGTTTACTGCACTGACCGTTTACCAAAGATCGGCTGCTTCAAAGTTGTTTAACGGTGGGTTTAGTGTTCCATGTTTATCAACATGGCTACAGTAATACCAACGATGGACATAAAGCTCTTTCTAGTTGTTTTCAAACTCTTTTGGACTGCGTGACTTTTACCAGCTACGACTGAGCATCATTCCATACACCTCTGTGTTCCGACTTCCGGAGTTCTCATTTGGTTGGTGTGTGCTATCATTGTGCTTGTTGTAAACTGAAGTTTTACGTCAACCGTGACGATCAGAACTTTTTGAAACTACCGCTTAGACTGACTCAGATGTTCTCGTTGTTCGTAGTTAGGGCTCTCCTCAATTGATCATGACCATGTAGCTGGTTCTCAACTTAAATTCGTTAACCGGAATCACGTGTTTTCGTTTATACTAGATAACAAACGTTGACCTTCCTGTATAGGAATCAATCATCAATAACATTGAACAGTGGTCAACCTAACTCTGCTTATAGTTAAATCTTCAAAAATGTATAGAGGTAGTCCTCTCCCAGTTGGTTGGTCAGCCATGTTATAAGCTACATCAAGGAATCCTTCTGGTTACTCTCAATGGCTCAGAGTTCAGCGGATGCAGTTGTTTCAATTAGCTTGGATTTACTTTTTCACACAGCCTCAACTGGACTGATCACGTGACTGCCTCAGTTTGTAAAAGTTCGCCCGTTGTCTTTCCATTCCCTTCGTATGCGTTCTTTCTCAGTCACACCTGGTGCAGCTAGACATTTTGTTTTTTCCTACATTTTCCCCAATTCCTCTATGCATATCCTATAGCATTTCCCTGTCTAATTAAAAAAAGATTTCCTGATGATCAAACGAAGCATTAAGGTTATCGCAAGATTGAGCTTTGCCTCTACCGGGTTAATTCGTGATATGATCATCGAAAGACACTTCCGTAATTGTGCTAGATTGATCAGAGTCAAATCTTACGGTAACGCACACCCACTGCATGAGGTCTTCATGGCTTGCAAATCGTATTTATCTATGCGAATCCAGTAAGTCTTCCATTATTCAAAGGCAGAAAAATTCAAGTATTATTTCTTATTTTTCTTTGCCTGCTATTCGGTCGATGAATCGAAGTAAATTCTTGATCTGAGGAGGCGACTGACACTCCAAATTTCATCATTAAATCTTCATCTTGACGATCATTAGGAAATTAATTAATTTTGTGTGTTTTAATTAACTTAATTGCTAAAAATTCGTGTAGACAAATAAGGCCGTTTTTTTCTTCTTCTTCTGTTTATACAGCGAGAATCTGACCTTTCCAGATAGTGTCTCAAAAGAATTGAGTAACCTTGAATACAAAATAACCTTGATATCTCTTAACAAAATTTGGTACAGTTAAACACCAAAATCGTTCAAAATTAACGTTACTTTTCTAGCACGAGAACCAAGGTGTTCTGACTGACAACCGCGTCAACGATACGTTCCACTCGGGCGTTCGACAAGCGAGACAAACATTCGAATTCTTTGGCGCCACGCACTCGACTCCGTGGGTTGTCCAGCGGGAAGAACTTCCCAACGTACTCACGATTCGATTTTTTATCGATCAGCACGCGAGTCTCGTGGATTTCATTTCTGTCAAAAAAGAAGCAATTCAATTCAATTCAATTCAATTTTAATGGTCTAAAAAGCATATATCTTTACAAAAAACCACAGAATAATACGACAACAACGAATAATATAACAAGCAAAAATGAGATTAGGTTGCTTACTGAGCAGTTCAAGAATCAAGTAAATATCCAAAGGGCAGAAATTGTTTTCGATTGGTGGGATAACAAATGTAGGTGTATGGTGTTAAGATGTATAGTTTTCTTCGATGCACGGGTTTAGGGTCAAATAGGCATCAAGGCTTCTCTTGAAAGTTTGCTGGTTTGGTGAGTTTACAACATTATCTGGCATTTTGTTCCAAGTAAAACAAACTCGCACGGCAAAAAAATGTCGTCTGCAGTTGAGTCTCGAGTGAGGGACAGTTAGAGTAAATGTGTGAGCTCTTGTATTATGCGAGCTCCGTAGATTCAATAAACATTGTAGAGGGTAATTTTCAGTATTCAAAATATTGCTCGAGAAAAGAAGATAAAAGTGAGGTTTATGTTCAACGAGTAAAATAACTGTTCGAGGTGTCTTGAGGATTGAACACACGTACCTACATTCGCTCGTGAAATAATCTATTGGGATACCATCGCCTTAACTAGCAACTAATATCGATTGTATTTTTCTATTAGGAAAAAATTTACTTCATAACATTCATCAAAACCTAAGCTCCTCATGGTGATCACGTGAGTACTAATTAGTTCAATTTGTAGAAATAAAACCATGAACGTTCACGCAAGAAATCCACAGAAGCTGAATGCCTACCGTCACATCTTACACATATTGTAGATGGGCCGAGTAATAAATACAGAAGTGTTTTCTGAGGCGGGTTTAAAGGTCATGTTCACCCTAGTCAGGTTTACTGAATCTGACATGGTCCTACTCTGAATCATCTACGACATAGGGAGTTAAAATCACCGATCCTTACTTTGCAAAGTTGCACTTTTGGAGCAAAGACGTTGGTAATGGATAGTCTGTATCTTCCTCGTGTGACCTGAGAAGCACATGCCGATGACTGTTTAGATTCGAAGTATAGTTTAAAGCATCATATCTATCAAAGAGAAGTATAGATGCTGCAGTTCTGAATACTGATCGCTACCAGATCTTCTAAACACCCCAGATCATTTTTGGAAAGATTAAACTCTATAGGATTATTAGATGGTGTAGAATACCGGGAAAATGCGTCAAACATTACCACTTACGATCGAAATCAACCGACAGAGGTCGACCAAGATTTGCCTTGAAGGAATTTCATTAATACGAACGGAGAAAAAATAAACACAGCGAACATGACTCACTTTGACAAGCATCTTAATACGTAATAACACTTGGTTATGTCAACCCAACGTAGATCGATCGGCTGGGACATTACAGATTCTGAAACGCAAAATAGATATAAGTTAATTTGAATTTGAACTACTATCAAATTGTAAGTAGGCAATTTAAACACTTTAATAAATAGTACAACTTACCACGATATGAATCGATAAAATTAAATAAATAATTGATTAATTAAAAATGTGAGCTTTAGCGTCTTGAAATACTCTTTCGAGATATGACACTTATTTTAATGAAATAGTTTCGAATTATATATATTTTTCAGCATGCACGTTGAAAAATGTCGCCGACATTTTATACCGGGAATGAGAAGGATAATGTATGCATGCGTGTCAATATCTCACCACGATCTTGAAACAAGTGTTTTAGTGGATGTTTTATGGGACCGATTGTGTATTTATAATCCAAAGATATTTGAGTGCAATCGGTTGAATCAAGTTTTGGGTAAAGTTTTAATTCCTTACCCAAGACCAAGGCGTACATAACGTGATACCCCAAGTCTTACTAACGGCTGTTTTGCGGTTAGGTAGAAATAGAGGTGGAAGCTTGACTGCTACTTAGTAATCTTCCCTGTCCTGACTATCAGCCTTGGTGGAACGAAGCTTCTGCGGCAGAAGTTAAACGTTAACCAAAACCTGATTTAAACGATTGCACTCTTTGCATAGTACATAGTACATAGTACAAAATATCGTATCTTCGCTTATCTTTATATATGCATTTACCAGAATGTTTTAACGAAACTATCAACAGAAAGGTGTACGATTTTAATTGGGATTAAATTATTATCATTATTAATGGCGTTGTTCCCAATATTGAAAATGAAAATATTGTATTCGAAAATGTTTCAACTATTTAGTAAATTCGCTCGAAAGGATTCGTATTCTTCAGAACCGTAATTTGCAAATCTCTGCAGTACGCGTTTTCGCCCATCGCATGCCGTTATAAGCATATTGTGAAGGTGTCGTACTTTTTCAATAAACAAAATTGAGTGTAATTCATTTTTGTGCGTATCTGACTGTAGCGATCTATACAAGCGATCAAACGAAGAATTTCTCGAAATTGAAGGGCCTAGCCTTACTTTTATTTCCTGTTGTTACATAAGCGTGACACATGGATCAAACAAAAGCCTTTGCGATTTGTGAAAACAAAACCCGTTTCTTCAAAAGGGAGTTACAAGCGTTCAACGAACGCAGAACAAACGGCTGGGACCGATGACCCCAAAAGAATTACCTTCAACGCGAACCATGCAGCTGGTTTGCACACGTCCCGCAATGTTCTCTGCCACAACAGTATACAGTCCCGCATCTTGATAAATCGATCGATCAACTGTCAATGTTCCATCGGTGATGGTACCAGAGGGGTCTTCAAGTGTGCCGATCAACGTTCGGTGTGACCTCACAACTCGCTTGGAATCCCTGGTCCATTGAACGGTGGCCGCCGGAACAGCATCCACAAGACACGGGAGTTCGAAGCAATCGTGCAGTTTGATGCACAACAAAGGAACAGGAACTTCCAGAAAGACCGGAGCATCTGAAAAAGACAAATGAGACAAAATATGGGTTTCAGGGACGGCTTGAACGAGATTATTGAACATCTGAAACGGATATTTTAGAGATATGTTTGATTTGGATCGAATATGTATGCGCATGGAATCGCAGCCCAGGAGTCCGGTGAAGTGACCAACTGTCAACCAGACTGTATACTGGATAAGATATAATCAGGCTGCTCATGACTATAAAAGATAAATCTAGCAAGTTCGTCAATTCCGAAGAAATGGAAAATTAATGAAAAGGTGAGACATAGATCAAATTATAGCATATTTCCATCACCTTTTTATTTTGTGCAATGTGTCGTCTTACTGTAGTATATACAGAAGAAGAAGAAGAAGAAGAAGAAGAAGAAGAAGAAGAAGAAGAAGAAGAAGAAGAAATTGACTTTATTCGTACACACGAATTTTCAGCTGTCACAATAATTTCACCACAAATTTAAAAAATGATAAACATGTCCCGACATCGAGTTACAATTTGTCGACTGAACGATTTTTCTTGTCCGTCTTAATTGATTGACATACGATCCAGTTTACTAGCAAAAGTTTTTAGGTCAAACGTTTCACTGCAAGTCCCGGTATCTCGTACTTCGTTCTAAAGTGCACGTCCAAATTTGACCTCAGTTGATCCGAAAATATTTGATGCATTTTACCCTTGGAGAAATTAATTGTATACAATGGCAAAGTCACTCCAAAACAACAAAGCAAAGTTTGCGCTGGGTAGTGCACCATAGATATTCACAGATTCAACAAAACAGCTGCATAGTATAAAGTCCAGTGTTTAGAAAAGGATGTCTAGAATGTAGCGGTTATCAACTCTATATCGAATGTTTTTTACGGCGAGACAGTTGAATACTGAACAAGCTAAAGAAACACGGTATTGTTGGAAGACTATTTGAATTGATAAGTGATTATCTGAGCAACAGATACATCAGAGATCGTGTGGATGGCCTAGTATCGAAGAAAATCGATGTCACTAGGGGTGTTCCACTAAGGTCAGTGCTTAGACCAAGACTGTTCCTATTCTATATGAACGATTTGCCAATATCAAATGACAGTATGCTGGTTTTCTTTGCTGACGATATCAAAGTATGGAGGCGAATCAGCAATGCTGATGATTGTATTTTGCTACTAAACGATTTGAATGCCTTGTACAACTGGTCATCCGAAAATAAACTGACATTAAATATGCAAAAGTCCAAGATAATTAAGATCGGTCGTGACCTTGGCTTTTCCTATCCATACAAGCTCAGCGACAAAGTCCTGAAGTACACCTTTCAAGAAAAGGATCTGCGTGTCTGGATTTGCGATAGTTTGAAAAATGGTCTATAATGCAAAGCCGTTTAGAAAAACGCGACTCGGCTGCTCGGTATGTCACGGCGGATATTTGGACGTATTTCCATGGGTGTTTCCTCTCGTGATGAACACATATATACACCCGACTCTAGTCTATACTGCAAAGCCTGGACACCATAGCTCCAAAAAGACATCTTACTTCTGAATTGCATATATCAGACAGATTCTAAACTTTTTAATGGACTGAAAAATATGCTACTCGACTCAGACGACCAAAGGTGAATGCGAGGTTATTTCATTCTCGCATACAAAATACATACTACTGTTTCCCACCCCCTGGACATATTATTCCACCTTCGAACTTCGAGCAGCAGCCGTGGTCATGGTTGCAATTTGGAAATACCACGTTCCAAACGGAACTGCCGCAGGTATTTTAATTCGGTGCGTGTGTGCTTTGATTGGAATTCCCTACCTGCCGATTCCGTTAATTCAAACAGGTACAAATGTATATATTTATATAAATAAAATGGATAGTACCCCATGATGGGATGAATTATTATTGATTGTTGGGGGAGCGTATCATTAGTAGCTCTCATATATTCATCAAGTTTTGATTTGAATAGCTCGGCAGGTAGGGAATTACAAACAAGGCAAACACGCACCGAATAAATAGATCTGTGGCAGTTTCATTTAAAGTGTGGTATTTCCAAAATGAAACTCTGACCTCGGATCTTGCTAGAAATACAAAATTGGAATAATATATTCAGGGGGTAGTAAGGAGTAGTAAGGACTTTGCATGCAAGGATAAGATTCTCGTTTGTAAAAGCGGACTCTGAGTTGCTCGACTTATGGCATGTTTTCCAAACCATAGACAAGCGTGGAAGTTGTAGGATATAAGCGGTCCAGAAGTAAGATATCTTCCTGAAGACATGGGGTCGAGACTTAGACAGCATAGTCTTGAATCGGGTGTATATACGTGTTCAACACGAGAGGAAAACAGAATGGAGAAACATGTATAAATGTGGTCCAAATTTGAGGGATTAGGTCAAGAAGAACATGACAAGTTTACCGCGACTCATGAATGGGTTGGATTCAGTGTGTCACGACCACATCCAGGTTTCCTAGTGGGTTTTCAATGAACGAACTGTCGTTTGCATCACATCAGCGTATACAGTTGATGTGAAACAACATCATGAAACGTAGGGTTTTGAATTGTTCACACTCTAAAACAGTTCTGTCACAATGACTTACCAGCTCGTTGAACGGTAAACTCTTTGACTGCGAAACCGCGTATGTTCACAGCTTTACACGCGTAAATCCCAAAATCTTCTTCCGTCATGCGATCCACAATTAACGTACTGGTCTCCCCGTTCTTCGACAATCGTGTTTGAAAGCGGGAACGCCGCTGATTCAACACCGAATCTGAAATCGATATATTGATTGAGTGACGTAGCACGAACGATACGTCCTCGAACGTGAACCAATAAATCGCGGGGAACGTACCACTTGTTTCTAAAGGCTTTTCGTTTAGATACCAAGAGAAACGAATGTCTGAATCGTAAGCCATTGGCCGCAGAACGGATTGGAGTTCTAACCGTCCGCCTAGCGATGCATACGTCACTTGTCCCTTGGGATCCAAGAAGATTGGGGTAGCTGAAGTCAGTCGGGAAATTTAGCACGAATTTGAAAAACACATGTCGAAGCTCGACTTTCATTTTATTCAATATGAACTTGTAGAGATACTTCTAAGATATTATAATTCGTCGCATTAGTAGTAAACAACATTAATGGAAACCGGAAGTTAGTGGTGCTATTCAAATAACCAATTAGATTCCACAACGTGGATTCGACAACGGTAGATTAATCTTAAAGAACATTGACCCATATTTGAACTGGCTACAAGTCCCGGTAACGATCCGGTATCATCGCTCTCGAATGGATTTACAAACATCGGCAATTAAACCACAACAACCAGATGTCACTTTAAGTTTGTCAAATCTGAGGGGCCAGTGATCGTGCGGGTTTAGAATCGATCATTCTGTCTACGTTAGGTGACTGGATTGCGATAAGGTTTTCAGTGAACGTTCAAGTCCAGAGTTCGAAAATAACGAATAGCGCTCATGGCTCGGGCTATGAACCTCAATCACATTTAGATTCGCTTGTAGTCAAAAATATTTGGGAGATTGAATGCGAATATAAAAATAAAATCCAAAGAATTCAATGCAAAATGGCTTGCTTCCTCGTTGATAATAATTTTTGTGCGTCCTTTAAATCGACCGTACTTAAAATTAATTTTTCTAAACAATTTTATTTTTTGTAATCATTAATTAACCTTTTTGTCGTTAACTTTGTAAAATGTTTCTATATAAACCGAGGATATTCTACGCCTGGCACGCTTTAAATGCGATGCACTTTGTAGATGTTGGAAAACGGATTTTCTGCTTCGTCGTTTGGAGAAATTTCTAATGAATACTGAATATGCACGATTGGAAAAAAATCATGCAGCCTGAAGTTTTTCGTAGATTGCCATCACAACGTTTGATGTCGCTAGTAGACGAATTTGAAGCTGTTTCGGACTTAAAAATATTGACTGGCGATCAAAAGTTTTAAATAAAACTAACAATTTTCTGTTCGAACATTGTATTCCAGACAATTGTCTGGTTACATTAATAAATACTGAAAAATTGTTAAAACAAATAAAGCTATGTTCTTCTTCGTCTTGTTTCATTATGTCGGAAATATTAGTCATTTGGTGGAGGATTAGAAAACAAGTTCGGTTTTTCCGGTAATCAAAATGGAAAATCTTCGATAGAACTCACTTGGCGTAGGCTCATGCAATGCTCCCATTGATGCAGAACTACGTTGATGGCGACCTGTCAAAAATTATAAATGAAATCATCGGAAACCATCATTTCGTTTACCAAGATTTTCTGATCATTGATATAGAAATATCAATATTAGTTACATATATTGATCTTCAGCTTGCACTCATTTATTGGCTAGATTAACCTGGTGAAATTTGATTGGTCAACTGCCAATGAACACCCTAGGCGTGAGAAAGAAATCATATTTATGGTTGAAATCTGATTGGCTGATGAGAATAACAAGAATAGATCTGTTCTTTAATGCAATTTTTTTCCAGTTATGTAATATTTGAATCAATTGTACATTGTACACCCCATGCTGGGAATAATCAACTAAGATGCTATTGAAAAATGTGTCGTTACTTAAAGATGCAATTTCGTAACATTTTCATTGATTTTCTCATAGCTGGGGCTTATATTCTTTTCCCTTTGTACGCATCAAACAACCGATAAGGCAATACGCTCACTAGTGTGGTACCCATTCAATATCTAATAATGGTTGGAAAATAAAGCCAAGCAAACTTTCCCAAATCTTGTTGTTGTTGGCCTGCTTGCGTCGATGTAGACTATAGATGTACATTACAATCGCATGAATTTTCATCTACTAGAGCTTTTTGAATGTCTAAACAGTCCAATTCGGGAGGAACAATCTCTCCCGCAGCGCTTGCAACGATAGGCAAAACTCGGTTGTAGGGCGGTGGTTGCACGCCGGCGATCTGATCTGCGTTCAGCAGCCAAGAGCTGTATCTACTCCTCCACAGCTTGCAGACGACGCTTTACACAATACCCCCAGAGCAAGTTCTTCCCAACTCGCGCGGTCAATGCCAATAGCGTTCATCTCTGTAGCAAACGTCTTTGTACCGCAAGTGCGGTCTGTCCAATGGTCGACCTCCTAATTGCAACTCAGCATAGAGTAGATCTTTCGGAATACGACCATTTTCCATTCTGTAGACATGATTGAGCAACCGCAGGCGGCGCTGTCGTAATAGGGTGAACATGCTCAGTAGACCACCTTTTGAAAGCAGTTCGGCATTAGTCACTCTATCTATCCACGGTATGTTTTTCTTCATGCTTCGTAGATTGAAAGCATTCAGCTTCCGTTCGTGTCTTGCGTGGGTGGTCCAGGTTTCACTGCCGTACATTAAAGCATTTAGTACGCACACGCTGTATACCATCATCTTTGAATGCATATCTTAACATAATGTAAGCCAACATAATTGATCTGGATCATGCTTTTCTTGCACAGATGTGGAATGGTGAAGTAAACATGCGTTACAAATGTGTCACAGTGGTAATAATCTAGAATTATATATGGTTCTCCTTTTCCGTCTAAGCTAGGTAACGCTGAGAGTCACAGCCTACAACTCGTTCTTATTGAATCTTGTGATTTCATGAAAACATGTTTCTTCCAGAGTGATTCAAGCCTATACAATCAAACAGTGTCCGTGTGAAGCGTCCGGCAATATCATGGCGGCTTTCGATGTTTCCACATCACTTATGTTGACACACAAACAACGCCACTGCGCATAATTCAGAGAAAGAAGTTATATCTCGATGAATCACGTTGGCACAGGGCTGAAACGTTCTGGCTAACGAATTCTATTTCCTCTAACATGATTGTATCTGAGGACGCGATTGGTGATGAATGGATAATATAACCAAAGTTAATACGAACGAATTGGCAGAACCGCTGTCATCGTATCCCGATTGAACTCGTGTGTGTAAGGTAACCGCAAGTTGACTCTGAATACAATTATTGTGGTAAACAGCGCGTGCGTGTTAAATGATTTACCGCAGTAAAACTGGACTATTTACCCAAAACACTAAGGGAAGCTCAATGTTCTCCGCATAAGGAGCGTCCTCCGTATCGTGAACATATCGTGGGTGGACAAAGTAACGAATGCTGAATTGCTTTCTAAAGCTAAATTACAGAGCATATTAACCCTACTACAACAACAACGCCTGCGTTAGCAAGGTATCCCTTTTTGCGGATGATGTTAAAATTTGGATGCGAATAAAATTAACTACAGACTGCGCAAAACTGCAAAGTGATTTAGATGCACTACACGAACGGTCAGTTAGAAATAAACAGCCGTTCAAATTTCAAAAATGCAAGTTACTGCAGATCAGTAAGCCATTTCAGTACGAATATCACTTTGGGCAGAGCTGGATTGAATCGGAGAAGAATCTTGGAGTCTGGATATGTGGCAGACTGAAGAACAGCGTACATCGTGAGATCATTTACAAGCGCGCTTTAAAGCTTCTAGGTATACTGTGACGGATCTTCAGAACCTTTACACCTGGAACGTTGTCAAGCATCATGAAGACCTACTTAATTCCCACAATGGAACATGCATCGCAAGCACGGACTCCGTGGATGAAAAAAGATATATTCTTGCTTGACAGGATATATCATCGTGCCACCAAACTCGTGCGTGGTTTTCGAGACCTTACATACAAGGAAAGGTTGAAAAAGCTAAAGCTCCCCACTCCCCTTCAACGTAGACTTAAAAGTGACGTTATCATTACATACAAAATATTGAATACTCCAGATCATCCACTCAAACATTTGTTCAAATACCGTGAGTCAGGAATTACACGTAGCCACTCAGCGGCACTACAATTTCCCATTCCCGTACTAATTGTCGCCGATATTTCTATTCTGTACGTGTCTGTTTCCTGTGGAATGCCCTTCCCGAAGCAATTATCACCTCTCAGTGTATCAAAACATTCACTCGAAATTCGGACACTTATTTGTTACATAACGATTTGACGATGCCTGTGTTTTGACTCAGGGTAAGCATATTACTCGACTCCAGTGACATCGTATAATTGTTTATTATAACTCTTATTGAACGAATATTTACTATGATATGGTAATTGTGAAGCTATGTGCTTTTTGTGACCATAAATTCTTGAATCTTGAATCTTGGGTCATGCGTACAGATCGACTCAATGGTGAGCTGAAATCAGGAAGTCAAATACTGGACAGAAGGTACTTGCGGTACGAAAATGTTTGCAAAACAGATCTGAAAGCTCTTGGCATTGACCCTACGAGTTGGAAAGAACTTCCTCTTGGCTTCTCACATTGAAGGCACTATGTCAAGCGTCGTCTGTAAGCTGTGGAAGAAAAGGCACAGCTTTCGGCTGCTAATCGTAGACCACCCCCCGTACAACTGACACCGAGTACAGCCATCGCTCTGAGCGCCGCGGCAGAGAGGTTTTCTAAGGATCAGACTGTTTAGCCATTTTACAAGCTGAGGAGAATGAAACCATCACACGCTTGTCATGAACATCCATGGTCGACATCAACCGAACGAGGCCAAAAACATGTAATCTATAAATTCCACCAACGCGGTACTCACGTGCTGCCAGATCAACCATCTTTCGTACCGGCTGGCTCGGTGCCCCACGACCATAGTCTGTCACTGCGACCACACGGAGCCAAAATTCCTGATCCGGATCCAAACGTCCAAGAGCCAGACGAGTCCGTTTCACATTCGTTTCCAACACACGCCATACCGATTCATCATCCTCGGCGAAGCCATGTTCAGATGACTCACGGCTTCGTTGCAGTGGAGCAGCACGCAGGTGTACCGCATTGGGTATTCCACGAACTTGAACTTCGTAGGTGAACGGTGTCAGTGTTTTATCTAGGCTGTACATACGAGGTAGCTGCCAAACCAGTTCTGGGGCCACGGTTCCAGCCAAGATATCAGCCGGAGTTTCGATGGATGGTCGCATGAAGCTTAGGTCAGGGATAACTGTGAATGAAACCGTGAGAGCGATGTAAGGATAGTCGGCCAAGTTGGATTACAAATGAGAGTAAGTTGAAGCAAACCAAAAGGGATTGATCATTGAGAATATGCTTACATCTCAAAGCTATATGATCTATCAAGTTCAGGTAGGCCTGGGAGTTTAAGTGGTTATACAAATGAAATAATAGAATGCTTGAATAACATTTAGTTAACTTCAACTGCGCGGTGTAGTGTTTATGCACTTAAGGAGCCCAGAACTCTAGCGCATACTCCATTATTGGACGAAGGTAGATGTTGATTATCCTTGGAAACTTTCCCAGCGAGAATATTCCAAATATTACTCGAAATATACATAACAACGTACTTGCTTGTCGATAAATCTTCTAGCAGTAAACCGTGCTCTTCATGTTTCCATCAATCGATACTCCGAGATCTTTTACTAATGAGTTCTGTGCTAAGTTTTCAGTTCTTAATCAAAATGTCCTAGGAATATTCTTTTTTAAAGTTGGGTATCTTGCTTTCTTGCGTGTTAAATGGTAATATATATCATTCGCAACCACTTATGCGTGCATACTGCACTTTATGTTGCCTGAAAAAATCTAATCTAATCAGAGATTTTAAAACGACAAAGACTAAACACTCACCAACTTGTGGATCGATATGCACCGTCCTTGAAGGGGTTCCCGTTCCAAACTGATTGCGAGGAACAATCCGAAGATGATACGATTGCAATGGATTCGGTTGTGTCCATATGAAGTAAGTGCCCGGGATATCCTCAGCGATTGTTTCCCAGTGTAAAGATAAATCTCGCTGGATCTGTAAGGGGAAAGATGGCACCTCGAGAGACATGATATTCTTTTACAGATAAAACATGGATTTAGAAAAACACGCTCATGCTTGTCTAACTTGCTCACGATTCTAAACGATTGAACGCAATCCTAGACGAAGGGAGTTCCGTACATGCCTCTTACTCAGATATATCTAAAGCTTTCGGACCAGTTGATCACTCCTTACTAATTCAGAAGCTGCAGGATGTTAGCGTCACTGGAAATCTAATAACGATTCGCAAGTTACATGTCTGAAGGCCAAGCGAAAGGCAGAATAGATGGCAAAATTTCCCGAACTATAGATGCCACGAGCGGTGTCCCACAAGGATTAGTACCGGGTCCAAAACTGTTCTTAATATTTTTAAATGATCTACCGAAACTGGTACGATGCAAACAGGTTCTTGTCGCCGACAATGTAAAACTTTTGACGAAGGTCAACTTTGTTGAGGATTGCCTAGTTTTACAAGCAGACTTAAATAAGTTGCGCCAGTGGTTAATTCAATACAAGCTGCCCTTAAACTTCCGCAAGTGCAAAATTTAGCAAGTTTGGAAACCCTTCCATTTCACTTGCTTGAGTGGAGTATATCGCAGCAAGATCTCGGTATCTGCGTTTGCGGAAGTTTGAAAAACAGCCTACAGTGCGAGGCCGTCTACAAGCGTGCATGCAGCGTACTCGGCTAACTCAGACGAATTTTCGGACGTATCCAACCGCACTCATTGTTGAAGATACACACATTCATTTGTGGACTATACAGTACAAGCTTGTACACCGTGGATGGAAAAATGACATCTCGCTCCTCAAAAGAATTTATTATAGGGCAACTAAAATTGTTACCGGATTGAATAATCTACCCTTTGATCAGCGACTGACTAGACTTGGATTGTGCACCCTCGGAGCTTACCTAATCCTGACATACCGAATAATACATACGCGGTCCCAATCACTCAGACACCTTTTTACAATTGGTTCCAATCTCCCGACCCGCAGTCAATCTGACCATTCAAATCCTACCTTCCCGATTAACCTACGCCGCAACTTTTACGCGCTTCCTGTATGCATTTGTGGAACAGTCTATCGCCAGAAATGGTTTCCTCATCAAACGAAATTATCTTCAAACAAATGTTACGATTTTTTGTTGGCCCCAGATCAATAAAATGTCTTAGTGATACCTTCTTACACCACATACTTGAAAACCAAATTACTCAAACATATATTTTCGGTCGACATTTCCTCCCTCCATGTCAAAATTTTAATTACATTTGTTCCTCCCTTGACGCACATGGACACAAGTATTAAAGTAACGATTTGCTTAACTTTCATACATATATCCTATATTTGCTTTTTCCACTGTAAATCTTGAATCTTGAAACTTGATTGTTATTTGGTCAGCTTGGAGGTAACACTTGTATTTCTGTTCTGGTTAATAGTGTGTGAGTTGCAGTATATGTCCTTGACGGCTGTTTACCATTTCTGGATGTTCAAGTTAAACGGATACGCGAAAGAACGTTTGAAAGCTGTGTATACCGAAAAGCCTCACGCACGGATCAAATACTGAACTTTCACAGCAAGCACCCTAACATTCACAAACGCAGTTGCATCAGAACTCTATTCATAAGAGCGGCAACCAATTGCAGCACGGATGAATTGAGAAGAAAAAGAATGGATGCCCGAAAAACTTCGTAATTCGCAACAAATTCAACTAACCCCAACACAGAAACGAAGAAGAAAACAGAACCCGACGCACTCTGCCATATCTTCAACATATCTCCGAAATTGCAGCTCGGGTACTTCGGCTACTTGGAATCGACATCGCACATAAACCTGCGTCAAATCTACGCAACCATTTCAACATCGCGAAAGACAAAGTGGCGAAAGAAGATCACTCGAATATTGTCTACAAGCTTACATGCAGAGATTGCAAAAAGAACTACGTCGTACAAACAGGTCGGAAACTGAGCACAAGACTATACGAACATCAGTTGGCCGTACGCAGAAATGACCGGAATCCACTAATCTCGATACACATCGACCAATTCGGGCATCAGTTCGACTCGGACCGCACGAAAATATTAGCCAGAGGAAACGACCGACGGGCGCGAGAATTACTTGAAGTGTTGGCACTCAAACAACTAACTCATTAACCATCATCTTCAATGGCCTGCAAACAAATGACCAATGAGAAAGCCTCTTACAGCGAAGGCATAACATGGGGGGGAAAACTTCGACAACCAGCCGTGATTAATGTTGAACGGACAGACTCAAAACCGTATAAGTAACCGAGAACTCCAACTACCGACTCTTCGGAAGAAGTTTTTGCTATGGGATGTCATCTAGCCTGAGACGACACGTCCAACACAATTACGCAAGCTCGCGAACACCATAATCATCATTGATTCTCGTAGGCTACGCATCGTGGCCCCAACAGAACTTTCCATGGCTTGTGTGTTCTTAACGAATCAGGTTGCAGACTCACACCTCTCACCCATCAAATATCGAACAACCGGGTTGTTTCTGTTCGCACTCATCAAGTAGGGACAGTATGATCAGGATTCAGATGCCTTGGTAAACAAGTTGAGCTTGTAAGCCAATGTTGGATATGGTTGGCACGACCAACGTGTGCAATCACGTGTCCACTCATATATAGATGAGTTAAACCAATGGACTTACAACAGTAATCCGTATTTCTATGCATGCTCATCACACAAACACACACACCTCCATGGTGGGTTTCGTGCTGTTTGCGCTTCTCAAGTAGGGACAGTACGAACAGGATCCACATGCTATGAAATAGTGATGAAATGGTAAACAAACTTTGAACTTTAAAGCCACTGTTGGATAGGCTAAAACCAACTTGCGTTATAACTCAATCAACATGAGTGTGAGCACGTGTGATTGAAACGTTTAGTCGTCCCAGCCTATCCAACAGTGAAACTCTATAACGTTTTCCATTATCTGTATGGACACTGGAGTAAAATCAGAATTATAGTTACACGTTTGATGTATAACTTGTGATTTCTCTAAGCCTGGGCAACCTAACAGTATCTTAGCCAACGTGAAGTCTATGACCCTGAGCACTTTGCCTAAATCTGGCATTTTGATTTGATTCATACATACTAGGCCCGGGAACTCTAGTAGTAACTTAGCCCACGTGAAGTCCTTGACTTTGCGGCACTTTGCCTGGCCCAGGCTTGCGATTTCAATCTCTAATGTTCAAAATCCTACATCCGAAAGCATGCTTCACTCACTTGAATCGAATGCGAGGCGTCACGCTGCAATTCCTGGGGCGTTGTGAGACTTAGAGCGTGTGCGGAGAATACTTCTTGCACATTTGGCTCGTTCCACGAGATGGCATACTCCACGACGGATTCCACATCAACTTGTGGTTTGACAAACGAGTAATTCGGCGTAAAGTCATCTGCAAAATTACGAAATTCGTGGTTTGGTGTGTAACAAATTTAAACGGAAAAAATCCAACTTTTAACACTGACCTGCATGCAGATTCAATGTGATACCCCGGCTTGGAGCGGTTTTTTGTCCATCCAATAATGCAACCACGCGAAACGATACGGGATTGTTTAAATAATGTACATCAACCAATGTGGCTTTACCAAACAAGTGACCTGTAATTCCTTCCACCATTGTCGACCAAGCGTCAGCATAATTCCGGCGAAATTCGACGGAGTAGGTAACTCTACTCTGAAGTTCTGTGTCTGATTGCCCAACAGCTGGGTACTTCAGTGCATCTATAGCAGCGTCACCAAGACGCCATCTCAGTTGGATGTCGGTCGGTCCGAGAATAACGTATCGCAAGTCTTCCACGCAGCTGCTCGTTGAAAAAAGGCATTTTGTGAAATTATTTATTATCAAAACGGGTTTGATTATATTTGAATACTTACCCTTCTAGCAGAGAGTATAGCGGAGGTATGTAGACCATTTCCGAAACGATCGGCTGTCCCTCCCCAAACATGTTGAACGGTGTTACACGATAAACCATTGAAGACCCCGGCTCGGCTCTTTTATCCACAATTTCATGTTTCCCATTCCCAATTTCTCCAACAAGTCTCCATGGGGAGTTTTCGCATAAGGCATTTCGCGATTCGACCAAATAGGTGACGTCGAAATCTTCCAGCTGTGAGAATTGTTCCGAAAGATTGGGGTTTGCAGAAGGTGTCCATTTCAAATGTACATACGACGATACCGTAGTATCTGGTACGGTTTCCAGGCGAATGATCATTTGCTTCGGTTTATCTGGTATCAGTTCACTCCTGGGTGGGATTCGTATCAATTCATAAGCGTCCACCCAGACAGGACAATTTTCAATTTCACTCAGAGCCAATACACGAAAGATTTGTTCTTCCGCACTCGGTCTCACGTCCAAAACGCAATTTTCACCGTAAATCATCATACCTGTTCCGCATAGTCTGACCTTCATCCACTTAAACGATTCCCTATTGGTTCCGTTCAAGGTCATTTCATTCGAGGGGATACATTGTTCCAATCGATATTTCCGATGAATTTCTGCTGACCCCGGTTCATCACACTGCGGTGGCGAAGCATCATAGTTATATTTATCCCATGCCAGTTCAATCCCGTCCTTGTTGCTGATAGAGATAACCTTTGTCCGCAATCGAGACATGTTTGAATAATCCAATGTCATGATTGGATATGGATCCGCATCACCCATATCATTGTCTTGTCCTTTAGACCGATCCAACGTCTTGACAGAGTCCTTATACCGTTGTCCACGAAACAGATTTGTCGGGAGTAATCGGCAGTGTTTCGTGGGACCACTCTCACCGTATTTATTCCAACACGCGACCCGCAATTCGAACGCTTGATTATTTATCATTATTTCGTTTTTGAGATCAATCGAACGCTTTAAATCGTCTAACATTTGTTCTACCATGTCGTTTGGAAGACGGAACCCGGATTCTGGATCGTTTAGCTCTTGCGCCAAAGGTAACCAAGTTCCCATACGTCCGCGTCGCCACTCGATTCGATATTTCGGTTCCAGTCCTGGCACACATGCTGAGCAATACTCAGGCATGTAGGCAGGTTTCCAAAATACACTGACGGTCCAAGTTGAAGCTTCTTGACCTCGTGTCACAGATACCCACGGTGCGTCGTAAGCCAGATTTGGTGCCAATGTATTCGGGTCTAGATGCGCTAATGCAATCGGAGTTGGATTGGATTCACCGAAACGATTTACCGCTATCACACGAAACGCTGTACTCGTTCCTGGATGCAAATGATACAAGTAGGACAACCCACTCACGTGGTCAGCCACTCGTGTCCATTCTGCGAGGGCACCCTCACGAACTTCTACGGCGTACCACACCGGACCCAGCAATTGTTGAGGAGAGAAAGGCATCTCTGTGGAATGGTCATAATCCGTGTACGATGGAATCGCCTTCTGCCACTTGATCAATACTGCGGCGGCATCTTCGAATTCGACATCAGGACGAATGGTTGGCATTTTGGGGATACAACCACGAACCGGGATTTGTATGACGTTGGAAGGTGGACCTAAACCGTATTCGTTAGATGCCAGCACTCGAATAAGCCAGTTGTTTAACGGTGAGGCATGTTCGAAGGAAATTTTCGCGGTGGTGTCGACTAGGCCGTTGAACACTGGTCGCCACCATTTGCCACCGTCTTTGCTCAACTCTACGTTATAAGTAATGCCACGCTGTTCGCCATGCAATGATTCCCACTTGATAACAATGTCGTTCAAATCTAAGGTGACCAGTTCCAGAGTGGGAACGCCTCTTGGTAGTGCTGTGGAAAAGTAAAACAATCGATTAATCGAAATAACGCGCAAAAGAATAAAATACATATCAGTTCATTGGACCGAATTATTTTTTTTATTTTTCATGAAGTTTCGCTTAATTTGACATGAAGCAAATTATGCTTAGTTCAGGAGGAGCTAGTATTGAATCCAAATATTTGGTCTCGGATACGTACTCCTGGGATGTGAAAATAACCACAAGGCCAACTTTTTGCTTCCGGGCACTTGTTCAACTTAATACACTAATTTTTTGTAGAATCCGAGTCAAATTGATATAATGATTAGTTTAATAGATATTTGGAGAATATGTTGTTCAGATTTGTGAGTACTCATCCCGTGCCAAGCCCACCGAACTATTCACAAAGCTGATCACGACGGTCCATAATGGAAGCACTGGACTCGAGTTTCGTGTGGAATTACAATGGTGATGGTCGGGGGTTCGAATCCCAGCCGAATTGAAAGGATATGCAATGCTGATGAGATCAAATAAAAGCGAAACTCGAGTCCAGTGCTTCCATTATGGACCTCCGTGATCAACTTTGTGAATAGTTCGATGGGATTGGCACGGATGAGTAGTCACAAATATAAATGATTAGTTTATCCAGCATTAAATTGAACACAAACGAATGTGTTTCAAGGTTACCCCTCAAGGTCAGTTGGCCCCGGTTTAGCTAAACAAACCGTGAGAAGAATGAAACAGACATCCCACTTGCCGGAAATAAGTCAAACTCAATGAATAGATTCTGATGAAGAACTTAGATATAGGACTGTTGTGTATATAAACTCGAGTATTACAAGACCGACAGCATTAGTCCAGTTATCTCAAGTTAAACAGATACAAAAATTACATGTTAAGAGTCATTAAAACTCTTCAGCTCGAAGGCTAAGAAAACACCATCAATAAAGTGCATTTTTGAACTGGCAATATCAGCCGAACTGGCCAACAGCCGTTACAATCTTTTGGAAACCAACACAAATCGTACAGTTGTGTCTAGAAAGTAGGCTGCCTGAGTCATATCTACCTAATGGAAAACGGTTTCGTTGCAAATGATTCACCCTATGTTGATTTGAAATCCGAAAGTCGACAATTGGGCACGCTGGCAGCACTTGCATTACAAAGACGTTTCCAAAATAGATATGACAGCCCTATGCTATGGTAATTGTTACGTCATGCGTTTTTTTGTCACCATAAATTATTGAATAGGTTGAAAAGTAATTCTACAAATAACCCCTACTCCCGTACACATGTAGTCTCTGAAAGTGTGACAATTTGCCTGGATTCAGACCAGTGATTACCGGCATATATCACTCATTTGCACTCAACTATTCTACTCTGAATATTTCTCAACCAGCAGTTTCCTACACAACTTTTATACCTCATCTTTCTCAGAAGCATGTTTTCTTTTCGGCCTCAGAATCAACGATTCGTTCATCATCTTCTAGTCACGTAACGAGATTACTACGGGGACACCATCGAATGTATCGACGTCATGATGTAAAGTCACTGAGGAACCAACCATGGGATCCAGAAAATTGATTGGTGCATTAATTCAAGGTTATATCAAGGTGAAATCAATAGATTTGACAACACGTTGGATGGTAAGAATGAAAATACGACCTGAGAGAAAATCAGATTACACAGTGTCTCAGGATTCCGGCAAAAAAATGGTTTGGTGAAAACTCGTCCAATTTAGTCTCAAGATCATAATAACTATTTCACTGTTAAAGGTAAGGCGTTTCAAGTAAAAAGTTGCAGCCTATCGCGATCGATACCATCATTTATTCACTGTACTTTACGCCTGATATCGATTTTTTGTAAAGTTCACGCCAAAACGGCCATTATAATGTAAAAGCTTCCGGCCAAACAGTTTCTGGAACAATTTTTACCTGATTTCACTGAGTAGTCGCCCGGCTCCACCGAGTGCATGTCCAACGTTTCACCATCCGACAGATCTGGAACCAAGTCAGCTCCTGAAAACACCAAAAAACGTAGGATATTACCTATTCAACTCACACTGATCTAGCTGTAGATGTCGGCGAACTCACCATTCACAATGATAAACGCCTCCGTGTCGACGCGACCCAAGCTGTTGATTGCTGTACAACAATAACGTCCGCGGTCACTTGCTCGAACATTTCGGATGGTCAATGTGGGGTTGGTCTCATCGTCGCCCAACCGGATGTGGTGATCCCCGGTCACGACACCACCGTTGTGTCTCCTGGCGAATCGGAAACAGAACAGGAATCACCGATACATTGAAAAATAAAGGTCGATTCACGAAAATTCATCCTATCGCATGTGTCACACTCCAGTCCTGAGTGATTTTACCTTATATTGATCAATTCTTGAAATGACCCAGACTAGTTACAGTTTGCGAACCGCGTTGCTCAATACTCTCGTTGGGCGTAAAATACATCTTTAACCAAAAAGTTCCTTCCGGTAGCTTTCATCAATCTTCACCAACAAACGGGTAGTTAGACAATGGGGTCAAGACATCGTCTGGCGAACTGCAGGTGAATGGATCCCTTCGTCTATGAACAGTTGGATGCAAGTGACCACACACATCTGTCGTGCAACTCAACAGCTGTGTGCTCCGATATTTTCGGAAACGTCATTCGAAATATTTCAATGATTCACATCCGTTGAGCATAGTGTTTACTCTGTCCGAAAGTCTTCATCGTGAATTTATTGAGGTTCACTCGTTCGCTGAAAACGCTTGTAAACAAATGTCATTTTTCTTCTGCCTTTTACCCCAACACCTCCATCGACCGCATTTATTGACAAACATTCTCAACGCACACACACACACACACACACCCAGCTTGGGCACCATGATTGGAAAAAATCAACGCGCTATTCGAGAGGATATATTATGAGTCCACTGAATGATTGCTGCATTAAATAATCTGCCCCTTTGAGCAGTGACTGTTTTGGTTCGATTAGAGCACTCTCGAGCACTCTCGTCCTGACTCGGACCTGTAGAATAATCCATACGGTGTCCCGCCCATCGATTAAAAATTGGTTTCAGGCTACCGACCCTTCAAATAGCACATTCCTGTTGAAACTGTCGTCGGAACTTTTATTCAACCTGTGTATGCTTTCTCTGGAACAAATTGCCGTCACTAAATGAAATGACTTTGAAAGAAAACAATTTCGAACCGTTATGATGAATAGTTCTTTGTTACTGAAAACTATCGGTGCACATGCACTAGGAAAACGAATATGCACGAACTTGAACTTCCGATCAACACTTCCCAACTCCATGTCACACTTGTAACCTCCTTGGAACCAAATGTATCGGATTATGAACGTATGGTTTATTTAAATTCTATACATATATCCCATGGTATTGTAGAGCTACTTTCTTGTTTCGCGATAAATCTTGAATCGACCGACCACTACTGACCCCATGGATCTACATGTGTCACCCTACTGTGCAAACGAAATCAATTTCTGCGCTTTGGATTTTTACCTGATTCTTGAAGTGCTCAGTAAGCAACCCAATCCCGTTTTTGCTTGTTACATTACTCGTAATTCCCGTATTATTCTGTGGTTTACTCGGAATTGAATTCACCGTCAACCAACGGCTTTTGTTCACCACCTTGTAACGTTTCAGGTCTCACTGAATTTGAGTTTACTGTTGCCACTTGATGTCGAGAAGCATTTGGAAACGGTTAAGGATGTGTAAGTGTGGAGGGTGGGAATAGAACACTACTTGATGGATTTACCAGCGTGACCTCAATGCGCACCCTAACGGTCAAACTGGGTTGAAAGAAGCCGCAATTCGATACATGTACAAGCCCGCGCAAAGTGCAACATCCTCGAAGATGGGAGTATCGAAGTCCGTGGTATACCCCACTTTGTTGCCATGGTTTTCAATTTTCAGGAGTTGCGAGAGACTCCTGTTGAAACTGATGAACTGTGACGTTTTCCCGTTGAGTAACTCGAGAGAAATCAGCTTTACCCAACTTTACATCCGCTACGCTTTGGCAACATTTGGGTTAACTGACGGGCGCTAAATTGGAGTTCTATTAAGCTTGGTTCTCCGAAAGGCTCCTTCAGGCGGACCGTATTAGCAACTTTTTTTAAATATTGCCGCGGGTTTCCGCCGTTCAAAGAAGATATACGTTTTCATCTGTGGATGATTGTTTAAAGATTAGAAACTCACTGTTTAGTTCATCGAAACCAATAGGACGCCAAAGCTCCGGCTTCGAGGCCATCAAATTTGGCGGTGTTTTCGGAACTTGTATTGAAAGGGCAACCGGACAATTACAATTGTTAAGTTCCCTTTAATTTTCGGAGTTTAAAATCTGCTTGATTGTTCTCGAATCGTTGTCCTCAGCACAAAACTAAGCGGAAGACACTATGTGATGAAAAGTTTTTGCCGAATGCTTCGACAAAACATGGCAAAATTAATGCAATTGTTGAGTGAGTCATGTTGTACCTCGGCGACAAACTCACATTTTTTCGCTGCATTCAAATCGTCTCACTCAGCCAACGAACAACGAACTTCCATCAGTCTCTCTATGGCCTCACTTACGTGTCAATTGTTTCTTGTCTGCTTTATCTGCCTCTGCAACCCATTTTTTCCGGAATTTATCTGTACCTTCACACGTTCAATATGTTGTTGCCTTATAATTTCGAACCATGTCCACGGCCAGTACACCTTGGACTTTTGCTCAACGTTCCATTCTGTTTTCCTGACTATTGGGTTCAGAACAACTCATAGATTGATCAAACGCAACGACTATCTTTGCTACATCATCCGCTTTATCGAAACAGTCATCGAGATGAAATTTGAAAGCACTCGGTTAGAGCCATTTTCGGTCAAGTATCCCCTCTGACACAAAAGATTCGTCAGACGAAGGGCCGTAATTCAATAGCTCATCACCCACCTCCTCTAATTGGTCTCGCCACTAAACAGACGCTAGAAATCATTGGGATGCGAAGTCACATGGACAGCGTGATCAGGTCAAGGTCAGTTGACACAGTCGGTCACATATGCACGTTTAAACGTGCGCAAATGTGACTAAACTTAAACGGTACTAAACAAAGTTATGCTTGAATGCCCCTGTTACATCGGGTTCGTACAACGAACCACGATGTTCAAACACAGAATCACATAGTGACTCCTGGTCAAGCGCTCGAGGTGCTTACTGCCCCCGCACTTATTAAACATATTGAGACACAACCCAACTTACATTACTCTTTATCCAATACAGTGCCGAAAATCATATCGTGGAGATCTCTGCCCCATTTACATTATTGACCGCATGTCTACCAGCCTCAGAGATTTCCACTGTAAATACATGCATGCGTTCCATCTCAGGGTTAATGCAACGCGACATTGCATCCGCCTTTCCAAGGTCCACACCATGGCCTGTGTGTCCAACCGGTGTTATGCCAAATTTGAATCCTTGATTAGATACTGATACGAATTGAGCAATACCCATTCATAACTTTCACTGTGATTCCATATCTTCAATACATCAAATTGATTATTTAAGGTTCTCCTTCCTTCTGTCGAGTAGGTTTCGAATGAGTCTAACTATGGCCACTTGGCTCAATGAATAACGCTCAAATCATAGGTTGACGTTATGAACTCACCACACTATCACTGCCGGTGGTTCAGCCATCACACGCGACACCAGACGGATCGTATCTCCAACATCAACCAAGAGATCTTGAAGCCGTTTGGTAAAAACGGGTTTCAGTCCATCGGCCTGACTGGAAACAGAATGGGAGAAGGAATAAGCTAACGGCACAATAAATCCTTTATTCCGGGAATTCGTTTTGAGAACCATATGGTCTAGAGAGTTTTATGTATTTGGGGTAATTCAATTCATTGGAATATCTGTTTTCATTCACAATATCCGATGATAAGTTAGAATTTAACTTCTAACTTCTACTCGAGACGAAAAATGATATTCAGAACAAGGAACATTATTGAATAGCATTCCACCAACCACCGCATGTGTTGAAGCATAGTGTTTGTGTGTTTGCTGGCTTAATGAAGCACTGATTTTTGGCAAAGATGGATGTTGCATCACAGCGCCAACCCAACACTTTAATGCTTCAAAAAAGTTGTCCGATGATTATGAAACAGGTTGATCGGGAAAACGATTCGCAGTAACTCGATCGAACTGTATATTGGTACCACAGTTGGCATTTAACTGCGTTTAGCTGTCGGAACCAGCATGCACTTTCACAGCTTGCGCATGCAGATTCACACAAATGCTCCAAGTGGAGAGGTCAAATACAAAATCTTCCCAAACCGAGGCTCAAGTCAAGAGGCATTTTCATATTTCTTTTTATATAAACGTGTTATATCGCAAGGCGAGCCTCCAAAAAGCTAAAAAAACTTCCTGATTTTTGATCTTTACAGGCGGATCATTTGGAAAACCATCAGCAAGCGTTAAGGTGTGATAATTCTGTCCGGACAGTGAAACGCTCCTGTATACAGCTTTAGAAGACACGCCGTATGGCTACTTGTCCATCCTGGATCTGTCCAAGTTGCGATGGATGCTCTTTAAATGCGAAGAACTCATCGTCTGCTCGTGTCTGACGTGGACGATTCAGGATTCACAGTTTGGTATTTAAAATGCATTGAGTGTGAGCAATAATAGCTGCATCCTCGAGAAACAGCAAGTCACGAATTAGCACACCCCCTATCTTGATTTGTGCTTTCAAACGGTTTCAAGCTTGTCATCACGTTGGTGGGTAAATGCCATTTGACCTGGTCCTTCAAACCATACTTTGACAGAAAAAACTTTCAAAACGCGTTGGAGCATAAACTCATCCTTGATTGACGC